>PVJX010021750.1:0-31489 GCA_004027295.1 Dolichotis patagonum | reverse complement strand
TCTTTTATCATAATTGTTCAAGGCATGAACATGTGTACAAGTTCTGACCAAGTAACATGATGAGTGGAATTGGGAGAAGTTCTGAGGAAGATTTCTTCACTCTTAGGAACAGATAAGAAATTGTCTCCCTTCCTCAGCCTGATGGTCTATCTGGTTACAAGGTCTATGAATGCTAGAATGACTTGCTTCCACAAGTGAAGTTTACCTCTGGGCCAATGCAACATGCTGAGTATGACAAAGGGATAGAAGAGTCATAACTTGCTGATCTGGTTAAACCACTGAAATAATCCACATTGGAGCTACATGACCTATAGTCCTTGTTATCTGAAAAAACACACTCCATAGTTCTAGGGGCAGCCCCATTACTTCCTTTCTGTGGAGTAACCCTCCCAGTGAAGCACTGGGTGAGGGCAGCCTGGCTTACTGAAGTTGAGGAAGAGGCCACAACCCTTGAAACCTTTGGCACTAATAAGTAAACGATGGGAGTGACAGCCCTGTTGATCTGTGCCTCACTTCAGGATAATTCTTCTCTTTGAAGAGTAAAACATGTTTTTAGCTCAACTGCTGTATTATTCCACCTTGTTCCTTTTAGTCTAAGTTTCTACTATTATAATCTCATCTTTATTATAGGTTTATGCTAAAATGGCTCATTATATTTGTGGAACACACTCATACCAATCTCCTTATCAAGTGGTTGTTCAGCTACACCTTTAGTAGTCTCTTCAAAACATGTTTTCTCATTTTTTGCATTATTGATAGTCTGAGGAATTTCCAAATACTTGCTTAGAAATCTCCTTAGCTAGGGGTCCAGTTTCACCATTCCCAAGTTCTAATTTCTACAAAACATTAGAAAATAATTTAGTCAAATTCTTTGCCACTTTAAAATAAGGATTAATTTTTTTCTCCAGTTTGCAACAACCTATCCTTTTTTATTAGACTTCCCCAGAAAACCTTTAATATTTGTATGCCTATCAACATTCTCTTTAGATTCATATACATGTATATATGAATATATATACTCTCTAAGATACAGATTTGTTGTGTGGGTGATGGAGTCTTGGATGGGTTCCTAGGTTCATGTGTGTGGTAAATAAAGAATTAGACATGGCATGCAATGGTAAGGAAACAGCAATAAAATTTATTAGGGTGAAAGCATTTCAGAATGATTGGGTTCACACTGCTGAAACAAAAATAACACAATTGCCAATGGTATAAGGTGCAGGGGTTGAAAATTTTGCCAGTTCTAGGGTATCTGACATTGGAGTTTTCCAGTGCATGACTGATAACATGATTGACAGGGTACAGAGCCATGTCAGCAGCTGTGCATGTTCTTTCCTGTAATCTACTCTGTTATAATTGTACGTATGAGATGAAATTCATATGCATGAACCTTCAATGAACTTCAGGTGAAGAGCAGTTACTTCAGGATAACAGAGGGGTCTGGCATACATAAGCCTTGGTTTGGAATTTTGGAATTTTCTAGAACAGGTTGTTGGTGGTAGGGCAGGGAATCCTTTGTTTCCTTTATCTCTGCCTCCTTGTAGTAAGCCTTAGAACAGGAGGGCATTGGCCTTTGGGTGTTGTCCAGGTCCAGATGAGTGGAGGAAGTGGTCCTGCAGTGTATGGAGGCCAGTGGCCTCAAAGCCTTTACTTGTACTATTTTAGATAATATATTCTTTAAGATATAGTTATATATTCTCTAAAATTCATAGATACCAAAAATGTAGGTATCTATTGTATCAGCATCCTACTTTTTTGTATATTAAAGAGAATAAAACAAACAAGACACTGAGAAACATATTGGATTTCAAAAAGAAGACAGTAGGAAATCAACAATAGATACTCTATTGCACTTTGATATCCTCTAAGTAATTGTTCAGGATACCAGAGATAGGCATGCAAAGTTAATCAAACAATACAAGTCCTAAGCTGTTGCTTCACTTTAGTTGCTATCATTTCAGACATTTTAGGTGGTGACTTCTAATTTCTTTTGTGTCTGTGTCTCCTAGACTTGTCCTGGGTGAACTGGGGGGGTCTGAGATTGTAACTTTCTCCTTTTTCTTGAAATTTTCCTGTATTCCTCCAAATCAGCTGGTTGTTGAGTCCTGGGTGCTTCTAAACTGACTGCCCATCCCACAGTGCAGGGGACTGGGCTAGGCACCTGCGTCCTCCCATCCAAGATTCCTGGAGTAGTAGAGAGGTGTGGGGAGGCAGCTCACTAATGCTTCCTGGGGCATGGCTTCCTTTCCTTTGAGCCTGCAATGGCTAGCTAATGGCGGGAGATACAAGAATTTTCCTCCTCAGGCCTGTGGCAGTGGGCTTAGTTTTTTTCTTTTTTTCTTTCTTTTGGTACTGGGGATTGAATTTATGACCTTGCACTTGCCAGGCAAGCACTTGTGCCACTGAGCTAAATCCCTGGCGCTGGTCTAGTTTTCTTATTTTTGCTGAATTGTCCAGGGGACCCACTTTCCTCTTTCTTCTAGTCTTCATGTTTTTATGCTCCAATTTTAGGATACCAAATCTTGAAGAGCATCTCTTTTTTGCTACTCACCACACTACCATCTTCCTGGAAGTCTCACTATCCCACTTCTTGATACCAGAATTTGTATTAGTCAGCAGATACTATAATGATGTATGGCAATCTGGTTTGCTTAACTAATAAAATTAATTTTTTTCACATTTCTGAAGGTTGTGAGTCTCAGATCACAATTTGGTAGCATTTTTTTCTAGCGAGGGCTCTCTGTGTGCCTTATAGACAGACTCTTGCTTTGTCCTCACAAAGCATTTCCTTGTGTATATGTAGAGGTGGTAGGAGAGGGAGTCAAGAAGGAAGAAGAGGAGGAGGAGAAGCACAGAAAAGTGAAGCTAAAAGAAGTAAAGCAGAGAAATAAAGGGAAGGGAAGGAAAGAGCAGAAAACAGGGGAGAGGAGAGGAGAGGAGAGGAGAGGAGAGGAGAGAGGAGGGAAGGGAAGGGAAGGGAAGGGAAGGGAAGGGAAGGGAAGGGAAGGGAAGGGAAAGGAGGAGAGGAAAGGAGAAGAGAGGAGAGGAGAAGAGAAGAAGAGAGAGAAGAGAAGAGGAGAGGAGAGGAGGAGAGGAGAAGAGAAGAAGAGAAGAGAGAGAAGAGAAGAGAAGAAGAGAAGAGAAGAAGAGAAGAGAAGAGAAGAGAAGAGAAGGGAAGAGAAAGAAGAGAAGAGAAGAGAAGAGAAGAGAAGAGAGAAGAGAAGAGAAGAGAAGAGAAGAAGAGAAGAGAAGAGAAGAGAAGAGAAGAGAAGAGAAGAGAAGAGAAGAGAAGAGAAGAGAAGAGAAGAGGACATAGAGACAGAAATAGAAATAGAGAGAGTAGTATTCTGGTGTTTCTTGTTATGAGGTGGCTGATACTCCTGGGTCAGTGACCTACCTTTACAACTCCATTTAACCTTGGCTATAGTTCAGGGTTTCAAACTGAAGATTTTTTTGAAAGTGCATGCTTTCAGTCCATAATGTATGACTGCACTCTAGACTTGGCCATAAGTTGGCATGAAGCTGGTACTTCACTCCCAAATGCCAGCCCTCTGACCAAGCTTGGTGTCTTGTGTTGCCTGTTTTACTAGCTCGTCCAGATGTCCTGATGAACTAAACACCAGTTCTGGTTGAAATTAAAAACTCTGACTAAATTCTGACCATTTGTGAATGGTCAGGCTTAGATTATGATTGCGCAGACTAAAATGCCAGACCAAAGATTAGGAGAGGATTAGGAGAGGAGCATGTTACTCAGATAATTGTGCATCATTTTTATAAAAATATGCTTGTAAATGTTCAATGTTGTTTTATTATTAATAAATTGCATGCTTTTATGTAAAATTAATATAAGCAAAAGAAAAATAAAAAGCATAATTTCATCATCTAGAGTTTAACTACTTTTAACATTTGATGTGGATCATTTCCATCCATTTTATATACCCTATGTTACAGTGTTTTTTTAAAACTGAAAACATATTTCCATTGATGCAGATATTTTTATGTAGGATTTTATATTTAGTTGATCATTACTCTGCTATCTTATTTCTGTTACCATAAAATATATTGCAACGAGCATTTGTATAGCACAGTTTTTGTGCATATCCATAATTAATTTCTTGAAATAACTTTTAGGAGTAGAAATGCTAGCAGAGATTTTAAAAGATTTTTAAAAGAGATTTTTAAAGCTGTTGATCTCTAAATATTCATCCAGAACGTTGTATGAATTAGGCTGTCAACATTATACATGAATGGCTGATTCTTTTCATTAGCACTTTCTATGGGTACAGGCATCAGGAAAACAGCATTGCTGATTTGGCATATGAAAATGGCTATCTGATCACACCCTGCATGTCCCATCTTTTATCTCTTCCCTTTCTCCCCCTCTGCATTTTGTTTTTCTCCTTCCACTCTTTTTGCTTGTCTCTTGTCTCTGCCTGTCCTCTCTTCATTCTCTTCTTCCTCTTTTTTCTTAATTTGTTTCTTCCAAGTTGAAACTTTATAAATGTGCAAACTAGATACTGAACAAATGGCCTTGATTTGGTTTAAGCAAAAATAAGTTTAATCATTTCTTTTCTGTCCACTCAAATTCTGCCAACTCATTCCTCTGAGAATGTTGCAAGATTCCTTTGGCAGGAAGTTTTCCATAACTTCCACAAATAGTCCTTCAGTCATTTCGTGTTCGAAGAACAGCTTCATATTACAAATTACAATATCCAGTCCAATAACATAGAACTCTACACTCTTTTACATCCTAAAACTTTATCTTTCTTATTTTGGAATTATGCTAGGTGGGAAAGCTTGTAATAGGAAGG
Source organism: Dolichotis patagonum (assembly GCA_004027295.1). Classification (NCBI taxonomy): domain Eukaryota; kingdom Metazoa; phylum Chordata; class Mammalia; order Rodentia; family Caviidae; genus Dolichotis; species Dolichotis patagonum. The sequence continues at coordinate 26,678 of PVJX010021750.1, read as the reverse complement.
AAGGTATGGCTGGTTCCCTCCCTGGCAAAAATTACTGAATTAGTTTTAAAGTTGTTAGTATAAAAACTGCTTTTTAAAACATCAGTTTCATCACAACTGCAGAACAGCCAGGTAAGGTTTAAGTTTTGATTCCTTCCCAGGCTTCTCACCCTGCTGGACTACCTTGACAGGTACAGTGTCACATTAGCATAGACCACCTAACTCTGTACACACTATTGCTTTCTGCGAAGGATTTTTTTTTTAATCAGTACGGGGGATCGAACTCATGGCCACGCGCTTGCAAGGCAGGTGCTTATGCTGCTGAGCTAAATCCCCAGCCCCTTGCTTTCTGCTAAAGTTGTCCGGCTCCTGACAGCAAGCCTGCTATGATTTGGTCATTTACAAAATTCCTTTGTTCCTCCACTTGGATTAATTAACCCACAGACAAACCCTTCCACGGCTATATGTAACTCTTCACTGTGAGCTCCAGACACAGCCCCCCCACTTTTCATCTCCTCATACACCATAAAATCCAGTCCTTATGGTACTGCAGACTCAGGGAACAGAGGTCATGCCCTCTGAGGTATTTCCTTAATGGCCAACCAAAGTAGCTGGAGCTAAGGAGAAAACATGAGAGGGAGAAAAGATGGAAGCACAGCATCCTGGTCTTTTTTTTCTTTTTCCAAATGGTCTTCCAGCCTCTACTCCTTTTTGTGTATGAGTCTTTTTTTTTTTTTTATCGATATATGTTTGCTACAGAGATGGGGCTCACATAAGTTGGTAGAACAAGTTTCATTACTCAGCATGCTTGGCATCACCTTGGAATCTGCGAATACTTAAAAAAATTTTTATTTATAAGTATTAGTTGTACATATTAATGGAGTTCAGTGTGGTACTTCTGTACATGCATATAGTGGACACAGACCAAATTCAGCTTCTCTTTTTTCTAACCTCTGTTACTATTCTACCTTTAGCTCAACTTCTTTAGCTTCCACATTTGAGAGAGGACAAGTGACACTTTGAAAACTTTTTTCTCCTTCTGTCTAACAACTCATTGAATATAGCTATTTTTTAACATTTGGATTTTCTTTTTTGATTGCGTATTTACAAAAAAATCTTCACTACATTTTTATATGGAGTTTTTTTCCCCCTGAGTTTTAGAAGCTCTTCTTATAGGAAGCATGCTATTCATATTTTGCAGATAGATAACTATCATATATGTTGTGAACACTTGCTGGTTAGTTTGCTATTTCTGATTATTGATGTTACAAAATTTAAGGGAGCTGTTGCTTAGAGTAAGATTTAAAGAAATGAAAGGCACAGATTTTTCTCATTTAGTCACGGAACTCTAGATTTTCTTGTCCTTCAAACTGTATGTCATTCTTCTACTTGGTGACTGTTTTGTTTGTTTGTTTGTTTGCTTTTACTGTCAGCATTAATTTCTATGTGCTGATCTCTAATTGCTGCTTCAAATGAGACTTATAAGCCCTCAAATGAAACTGAGGGATTTATATTTCCTGTACTTTCTTTGTACATAAGGGAACTACTTTTGCCACAAGAAGCTTTTCTATGCTCCAAGTGATCCCCCTCAATCAGAAAATGCAGTTTCTACCTCCGTGACATTTATGTTTGTGTGCCTAATAGCAGAAAGCCCTTTTTATTTTTCCTAATCATGAGATGACTAAAGCAGCTTTTTTCAAGCAGGAAACTCTTTTTAATTACTTTAATCTTTATTCAATAAACTCATTTTATATCAGATATCCAACAGTTATTTTGTTGGGAAAGACTTTCATATGTATAAATTATGGATGTTTTCCTTCTGAAAACATATTTTAATAGAACATATTAAAAATTACCATAACATACTTTCTTCCTGTTTGCATATTTGTAAGGAAGCTTCCTTATGTATCTATCAAGATCTCCAGCAATTTTTCTCTTTGTGTAAGGCCCTTAACATTTGTCTGACTGTACATACACAAGATCATTTGTCTGATAATAACAGAAGTGGTCAGTTAATTTACAAAGGAATTATAAAAATAATGCAAATATATATTAAATCATTTGTATAACTCAAAGCACCAACATGTACATGCTTTTCTTGAATTTTTGATGTAGGGTAAAGACCTTTCTTCTGAGTTTGACTGTATAGTCATATTTCCCTGATCATAGGTCTGAGTGGTCTTTCTTACATATACTGTTGGAAGTCTGAGTGGTTTTTCCATAAAAAAATCCTTTTTGATTTCCAGTTTTAGTTTCTTTAAATGAAGGTAAAAGTTGAAAGTACTTAGAAAGTAATATGTACACAAAATTTTTCTGTGTTGATGTATAGCTTTCCAGCACTTTATGCTTTTTGTTGATCACCCTTAATTTGACACAAGTTTTTAAAGGTAACACTTTTTTTTGCAAGTATCTGATTTCATGATCATATATTTTCACCTGCTTGATCTTCACTCATGCTTGGATTTGGCTCTTAGATGTACTTCAATTTCATCAGCCATTTTCCAAAGAAATAGCACAGAACATGTGTGGTACCTGATAGATAGTTAACAAAGGAAAGACTAAAACAAGGAAAACAAAACAAAATCAAACAAACAAAGGACAAAGAACTTGATATCTGGCACAGCATATTTTTCTCTTCTATGCCAGGCTCTACAGGAAAAGTGCCAGCAGAAGTTTGTGGGGAATTGAGGGTTAAGTGATCCAACTGAAGCCTGACTTCAGACCTGGAGAAAACTTTACTAGAAGCTAAGGGATATGTGAAGAAATTTCCAAGAACTTTTCTTTCAAAATGTAGCTATCCATTAGCAATTCATTGTGCATTCCTGGGAAGAAGAAAGGAACAGAGAGAAGGTATGTAAATGAGGTCTGACCTCAGTCTTAGAGACCAGCCTAATATCTATTTTTCCACTTTCTCTTTATATCCATGATCTGGAACATTTTAGAATTGCATCTTATTTTTTAAAACGTACTCATCTTTGCTCTTTATGCCATCAAACACAGAGCTAAGCACATGGCAGTTCCTTACTGATTGGCCAGGAGGTAAAGGCTAATTTTTACCTGTCCTTAAGACTTGCACATGGCGGAAGAGGAAAATGAATGGTGGCAAAGTAACAAGGAAAATGAAGGACAAAGATCCTGAGGGGGTCTGATGGAAAAGAAATTGAAGCCAAATCACTCAAAGAAGGCTTGGAGGATAGCACCCAGGATTTTTTTTTCCTCTCAATTTTTATGCAACCAGGAAGCATCTGTTAAATTCTGCAAGGTTTACCTGAAATTTCTGTGGCTCACTCAGAGGAGGTAGTATGGAATAGCATTAAGAGATATAACATTAAATTCACACAGATAGCATCTCTCTTTGATTCTGAGAAGTCCTAGTTTCATGATCTTGGGAGTAAGGTCTGAGTCACAGTTTGTAAATTGATCACAATAGTACCTGCTTTGCAGCATTGTGGCAGTACTACATGTGTCCTTATCAGAGTTTCCCAAACACAATAATTTCTTTACACACACACACACACACACACACACGCACATAAATAAATGCACTTAAATTCAGATGACCAAGACATTATTTAAGATAAGAAATTGTGAATAAATTTCCAGAAGACAGGTAGACCTGAACAAATTTAAAATTTAATTTTTAAATGATTTCTTGCTCCAGAAATAACTCATGGAAAATATCTGTTAGTTGGCATTTTCACACTTTCTTATCAAGCTATACTTGATCTTCATAGTGATCTACCTCTTGAATTATCAACAATTCAATCTTGTCCATTTAGCTTTTATATTAAGTATGTTATATTGTATAGTCATATTTCTAGATTAATAACCTAAATAAAATATTTTGAGCAATATTTGTAAAACAAAATGCATTAATGTAATAGAACAACCTGTCCCACAACCAGATCAACAGTGGTATACAGAGACTAATTTCCTGAGAATCTTTCAATGACAACCATTGGAGAAAAGTAGCTGTTACTGAGAAATGAATTATTTCTGTAGTGATGACTCATACTTTCCATTTACTGGAAATAATTTCCATTTGATTGAATTTGACAGACATTTATGGATCATTCACAATGAGCCATCCAAGTTCTCAAAGATCGCACAGTCTCTTAGGGGAGACAGAGAACCACATTACAATTTCCACACAGTGCTATCAGCTCTATGATGGAGATGGCAAAGGTATTAGAAATGTCTTGACTTTTGTAATTTTTGTAATAAAAATAATCTGTCAGGCCTTTAATTTTAAAAGTGGTTTAGAGACATGAGTATGTCTTGACGTCTTCTGGTTGACAGTTTGTGATTATTTCAGTGCCAATAAATTAAAGAAGTGATGGTTAGGTAAACCAGAACAATTACAGTAATGTGTTCATGCCAGCAACTCTTGTAAAATATCCTAGAGAAAAGTTCTGGAAGGGCTTTGTGAAGAAACGCTGGTATCCGTGTCCACAAATCAGGATCGTGGTGTGTGCTGAGAAGATCAGTGATGAATGGAGCAGGGGCTTCCGTGGCATGAAGCCCAGTCTGGGCTGGAGATTTCTTGTCTTTGTGGGAGCTTCCTGTGTCCCCCAGACCTCTGACTCTTCTCTCAGAGGTGTCATTGCCAGTCTTTGATCTCTCTCCCTTGCCATTTTTTCTGTTCCAGAGATCAGTGACCCTATTCAGTTTATTTGCAAATCCTGACCCTGGCTTGGCATGTGATACAAGGTGAACATTCAGTAAACGTTTGTTGAAAGAAGACTAATGTATTATAGACAAAGTGCATAATTCAGAGATTATAATCAACTCCAAGCTAATTCTTAGTCAATTCTGAGCAGTGGTTTATGGCCATATTAAACCTCGCATTAGAATTATTTATGATGCCTTGTTTCACACAGTAACAGTAACATACTCAATGAAGAAATAAATGAATTGTGTTTTAGGCAAGGTCACTTGTCAAACTAAGAATTTAATTCAGAGTTTCTACCATTTGTACTACAAATGAAAATATTTGAGGAGCTCAACTTCAAGCTATAGAAGTCAAGCAGATTTAAAATTAAAGTAGCTTTTATTTACTACAGGACTGTAATTGACAAACGAGCTTTCCTTCAATTGAAAATTTAGCTTCAGTAAATGTGGTTCCCTGTTTTTAATTGCTGTAATTTAAAATTTACTCCCTGTTTTTAACTGCCGTAGACATTTGCTCAACATCTGGTTTTATAGCCACTTGAATAAAGAGATTTTGCTATAATAAAAATGCATTTATTTGTCTTGAGTGGAAATCATCTTTTTTAAATGGGAGTTTATCTTGTACAATGTAATTAATGTCTTCTTTAGCAGCAATTGACTTTCAAAAATGTATACGAAGTTATGGTTCCAAGAGACATTTGCTGTAGAAAGACATGAATAGGTGGAAGTAAATGAATTGAAAGAAATGAAAATTAGTTTCTGGAACCCTGACAGCATTTTTATTACATCATGTACAAATGTTGTAACAAATACATAAACAGTCATTTGTAGAGTGGAATCCCCAAACCAAGTTCCCTTCTCCCTCATGTCACTTTCTTTCTTACTGTTGACTTGACTCAATCCCTAAACTCATATGAAGTCATTTATAGTCAGACATACATGAGAATTAGCCATTAGAAAAATGGTAAATTTTATTTATTATTTTCCATTTCGAGAACATTACATAAGACGTCATGGTAAGACTTAAAAATAATTGTAAGTTGTTCATTTTAGAACACTCTTAGATTTTAAAATACAAATGCATATGGACTCATGTGCATACATAATTGTCCACTTTCATAGCCACGCTAAAAAATCATTTGCAGAAATCCCCATTTCACAACCATTTATCCATCTCATCATCTCTTCCTTGTATTTATTATTCTTCCTAGAGCCAGGAATACAGTTCAGCGGCACAGTGCCTGCCAGGAAAGTACAATGTCATGAGTTTGATTCCTGTGCGCGTGCGCGTGCACACACACACACACACACACACACACAAATTAAGTGCTTATTATTCCTTTTACAGCCTCCTGTTATTTTACTTAAGAAAGCACACATGTCAGCTAGAGGTAAACTCATTTGGTCAAATTCCCATGAAAAATAATTAAAGTTTGTCAGGCAGGATTCTAAACACTTAGCTGCCTGAAAGAAAAGTTTGTACAAATGACCAAAGTGCTAGTTTTTCACTCCAGAAAAGTGGCAAGTTAGAAAGGAAAGTGGTGAGACTTGGGAAATGTAACATTCTAAACACAAGATGATACATTAATTAAGGTGCCTGTGTTAATCATGTTGCAAGGTACATGTGTGTCAAAACATGTACTTGTTAAATGTGTGTAGTTTTTATTTGTCAATTACAGCTCAATAAAACAGTGGGGGTACATTTTAGCAATATCACCCATTTTCTATTTGCATGACCACTAATCTTCCTTTAAATTCTGGGAAGCGGTGTAGGGATTATTTTTAAGGCAGTTTTAAAAAGTATTCTGAGTGCTTTCATGGGTAATCTCAAGAATCTCTGCCTAGAACAATAACAGGAAAAGTTTGAGTGGAAGAACACATACACCAGGAAAGATGGGGAGGGATTGTTAATCAAGAAAAGCAGAAAGCAAGATTGACTATTCTCTGGTTTCTTCTTCAGTTTTTAATGAATTTCTCAAATCCCTAAAAGTCCAACCTATATTTTAATTACATCCTCTTCCAAGCTCCCTTTATTGTTTCCTTTGTCATGTGCTGCTTTTAGCACAGATCCCAAAATTTATGCTGTTGTCAGGAATCCTAGGTTAAAAAAAATTTAGTAGTGCAGCGAGATATACTTAGCTCTTTTTCTCTCTAGGTGTTCAAAAGTCTTATCAAGGGTCCATCTCTTCATTAGGTGACCTGTGTCCATGCAGATGTGTACAAACCACACACACACACACACACACACACACACACACTGAGATGGGGGGACTTTGATTCCACTTCACATCAGCACCCCATTAGGATTATCAAAGCATTGGAATTATGGGTAAAAAAAGATCTATTTCTTTTCCAAAGGGTGAGAAAAATTGGAGGGTGTCAGGCACAAGGGAAAGAGTAGAAAATAAAGTATGTGTGTGTTTTGGAAGGGGGGAGAGGGAGAGAAAGAGGGAGGCATATGAGTGAGTGTGGAAGGAGGAGGGGAAATGAAAGGATATTATATATTTTTTTGTATCTGTCATTTCCCTGCTATCTCCCATATGACTTCTTAATCCATCAGAATGCTGGGAAGATAATGTTTTGGGCGAAATAACATGAGAGAGAGGATAGACTCCCAAGGACCAATATCTTTATTGCTCGGAGGATAAACGGATTATGTCAGCCATTTTCTGTTGCTGACAGCTTTTCTTATTAACCGATTTTATTTTTTAATCTTCCAGGGAAGAAATATGGTTTTATGTCACAATAAAACGCCGGTCACATCTAATTCTGCCCTCAAACAAACAGATTTCTGAAAGCCTTGCAGAGAAATTTGAAATAACTTTAAAGAGGGGGTTTTTGGATAAAGTCTTTATCCAGGGGCTTGTTCAACTGCAGTGTAAAAGGTTTAGAGAGAGGAGAGAGAGGAGAGGAGAGAAGAGCAGAGGAGAGGAGAGAGAGGGATAGAGGGAGGGAGAGGGAAGGGAAGAAGGAGAGAAGAAAAGGAGAAAGGAAGACACACGCAGCTGTTTTGTGTGGTAATCTCTCTTCAAACACACTCGGCATAGTCAGGAAATGCAGTTTGGATGAAAGAGGCCCAGGAAGGTGAGCAGTGGGGCAGGGGCTTCCTCTGGGACCTGGGTGCCTAAGGCAGCTCCTCACATCCTTAGAAAACAAGCACTTCTCCAGTTTTTCTGGAACTATTAGGAAGGAGTTAGTAGTGTGCCTTTCAAGAATCGTGAATAATAAATCTGAGAGGTATTTGGATCTTAGCATCTGTTCTAGTCTTTTTGTCCATGATGCCTTTGCCAGGGGATTTTAACCTGCTTAAGGATTTAGGTCTTCAGCCATCCCCAAGAAAATCTTCTGTCAAACACCCCACACGGTTCCGACCTTGGCTCACTGCTCTCCTCCTGCAGCAAGCACATAGTCATCAGTAATGTAAAACACAACACTTGCTTATTCTCTTCTGTGTGGCACAAAACAAAAGCCCATTAGGTCCCCTGTTCACTAGGGCTTAGCCCAGAAAATACCCTTAATTTGTGCCTCTTACTTTGTGCAGTGCCCTGCTCACTGCAGATCCAGTGTTGTGATTAATATTGATAGCCAAGTCTTACATCGTGCCCTGCCTGGAAATATTGGTGATGCAGGACACTTTAAAAATCTGTTAAAGAAATAAATCAGCTGGATTTTGTAAGGGTTTTTTTCTTTTAAAGAAACAATCTTTTCCAAAAAAGTATTCTTAACCTGGGACAGTTTGAGAAGTGAAAGCTTGTCCTAAGGCAAGTTAAACAAGCTAGGAGCCTCCAGCAAACAGCAAGAAGAGAGAAGTGGGAAAGAATAGATTGTGAGCTAAACCTCTTCTTTGCTGGAGGCAAGGAGAGGAGTTATTCTGCCTCGTTTGTTTACCTGGAGAGACAGAGGACTGGAGAAAAGAAGAGAGAAAGGTTATGTGAGGTGTTTTCTCCCTGTGGTTAAATGAATCTCCTCCCAGACAGTTGGAGGATTGTGAGGACCAGAAGCCCAAAGGGAGAAGTTAGAGCTGCTTTGATCTGAAGCAAGCCTGGCCTTCCAGGAAATGCTTTTGACCCCAAGCTGTGATTTAAAACATTTTTAATACACATGGGTTAAGAAAACTGTTTTAGTAGTTCTGTTGTATGTATGTATACATGCATGACCACTACTTCAACCAGCCCTTTGGACATTATCACTATCCCCTGTCTGGATGAACAGAACTTTACACAGCACTGGCTGTGTAAACGATTTGTGAAGACACCGCTGGGGAAGAGCCAATGGAGCGCAAGATAATGAGCAGATTACTGGACATAATGATTATCATTATTATTATTATTTGCTTCTTTTTCTGTTTACTAAACACTTTCACATACATTATAATATCTTTTCATATGATGAAGATTATGGTAACAGCAGCAGCAACAATAATCACAGTATATGTTTATTTTAGTTCAAGCATATATATTATGTTTAACCTTTTCAGTAATCATTTATGTGTTCTATAGATAAAGAAACTGAAGCAGAGGTTAAATAACTTTCCCAAGATTACACAACAAGGAAGTGTTAAAACCTAAGCCTTTTCCTCCAGAAACAGCTTTTAACTAAATTATGAGGACCAGCATAGGTGATGTACCAACAAGGCCGCACTGCCAATTCAATGGTGGGTATGGGCTCTGTACTAGACATTTTAAATTATCTCTTTCCTCATTCCTGTTTCCCTTCCTCCTCTATGTGCCTCCTACTCTCTCCTACTCTCTCCAGTGCTGCAGAGCTAACTAGTGGTTTTTGGACGAACTGTCAGCTTTGAGGCCTCTGTAACTCTGGGTATGTTCTTTCCTAGCCTCCTATTGGGAAAATCTCACTCAGTCTTCAAGACTCAGCTCTGTTACCTCCTTGGTGAATGGTGAATGCCTCTTGATCAAGCAGGTATGTGAGTCTGCTCCTCTTTTGCATCCTCTGCTATTATTCTTCCCGTGGGTCATATCTTAGTCTTTCCTCTATGAACCTCTCAAGTGCAGGGGCTGTGTTTTCACTTCCTTCTTTTTCTAAGGCTGGCACAGCGCTTGACAAATTGGTTGGTTGAGCAGTTTTCACAAAATTACATCTTTAGTGTTAAAGGGGCAGAAGTGCTTGTGTTTATGTGAAATATACCTCTGATTTCTATCATCTCATGGAAACTATGACTCTGAGACTCCTGCACCAGTTGGCATCCAAGTGCCTTACTTAGGAAGTTCCTTTTCTGAAAGCTGTCTAGCATTTTTTAAAAAATGTTGAGTTGCTAAAATTCAAGACCAGAAGCTGCAAAAACCTTCTAAATGTAGGATGATTTTTATTTATAATTATTAAAAAAAGAGAATAGAGTCAGTTATTATCACTGAAGACTCAGTCTCCTGCCAATGAGTCTTTACCCAGATATAACCATGTGTGGTTGGAACCTTCTTCTTGCAATGCTCACGTCATTATCCTGCTCATGGTTTTTAGGGGAGCATCTGGGTACTTTTATGATGTGCTTTAACTGAGGACTTAATAGGAGACACACACACACACACACACACACACAGAGAGAGAGAGAGAGAGAGAGAATTGAAAGGCAAGAAGCATAGAAAATGCTTCCTTAAGTTACATTAAATTGATTTCTTGAGATCAACTCATTAAAGAGCAACATGTAGTGTCACTGAAATTCTTAAAGAATCCATTGGGTGGCTCCAACTGGTATCTCTTACAGTATTCTGCCTGTAACATAATATGGTGAACATTTTTAGTCTCAAGTATAAACACCCTTGGCACATTTTTCACTTCATTGTACATTGTTAAATGTTATTTCCATATGTTGTGTGTCATGTGTCATATGTCATATATCACATATATGACCACAACTTGTCCAGGGTTATATAGTCTCTGAGGACTGGAAGGCTTCAGACTCTATTATGAATGAAGATATAAGCTTGGGATCTTTATGAACACCATTTTCTTGCTGGCATTGGCCCTCCTGCCAACCTGTGAAGGGAATTTCTGTGGTGTCTGATACCAGAATGACCAATAGTTAACACCAGCTGTGGTCTCACATGTGGGTCATGAAGAACCTGAAAATCCTGCCCACAGTAGTCATGAAAGTTTGATGTGAGTCTCTGATGCATTTACATGGATCAAATGGATCAGTTATATGAATCAGGATGTGTGGAGACCTATCTGGACCTTTCCCAAAAACTGAAGTGCAGGCGAATGTCACTAGGTTTTCTTGCATGTGCAACTCTAACTCAATAATCCATAAAAAAGAATCATTGCTTGAGGGCTTCAGTTTCTTCTTTACTGGACGTGTGAAATATCAGGATAATATACTCCTTTTCATTGATCATAACAATGTTTGTAGACTTCATTATTTGACATATTTTCCTTTTACCACTTTACAGTTTCTGGCATATAATAAACATTTAGTCATATTTTTAAAAATGAATGAGTGCTAGTTTACATGATTTCTACCTTCATTGACCAGTTCGTCTCCATGTACTTATGACAGCAGGTTTTCTTTTCCATTTCTTGTGAATTCCCTGGGATTTTATTGCATTGCTCTGTTAGTTCACTCTAATAAGGTACCACAAACTATATGGTTTAAAACAATAGACATTTATACACTCAGAGTCCTGGGAGCTAGAACTCCAAAGGCGCGGTATCAGCAAAGCCATGTTCCTCTTAGAGGGAAACTCTGTGGGAAGGGTACTTTTTTGCCTCTTCCTAGCAGGGGCGGTGCCAGTGATGCTTGCTGTCATTGGCTTGCAGCTGCATCATTTCAGTCTCTGCCTCTGTAGTCACATGGTACCCTTCCTGTGTGTCTCCATCTTTACATGCATCTTCTTACAAAGACAACTGTTAAAGCAGATCAAGACCCATTCTAATAACCTCATCTTAACTTGAGTACATCTGCAAAGACACTATTTCCAAATGAGGTCACATTTACTGGTAAATGGCTTCAGATTTATGACAAATATGCTTATGATTTAAGATATAGGATTAAGCATATGTTTTTGGAGGATGCAGTTCAAACCATGATCATTACTAACCCTAGACTTCTTATGAAGGAAGTAAATGGTACATGCTCCTAAGGTTAAGCTATCATCGTAAATTTTTTCTAATACTAGCAAAAATGCATCTTGATTGATCCAATCTGGGCAGGATTAGAGGCATAAGTCCACTCTTGTGACTAGGACCCAAGACAAATGAACATGCATTATTTGGCCTGGAGTAGAATGCTATGTTTGGTACCACAACAACCATATGTTTAATGTGACTTGTCCTTTGAATCCTAGTCAAAGTAACTCCATTTTGCAGTGGCCCCTGTTTAACTGTCTAGTGGCTCCCTACCAGGCACTGAGGCCGTGTGCTAGACTGCAGTACAAGGGATCCAACACCGAAGCCAGGCAGTGCTTGCTGAGGCCAGCAGAATTGATATAGATGGGATGGGACCAGACTACACACAACTTTTTCCAAGGACTCTGCTTGCTTTTGATCTTGCTGTTTTAATTGGTGCTGCATAACACCATAGCTTACCATGGGAGTGGAAGTTGGCAGAAGTAGAGACTCCAGTGGTATATAGCTCACAACTCATCCACTGCTGTCAGTTGCCCTAAAACACTTACTCACCAAGGTGGACTGTCTGAGATGGTCTGTGGACTGTCAGTTTGCTCTCAGTTCAGAGCCAAGCATTCTTTTATATTTTTCTGGAAATTTTAGGCAACAATATACCAGTAGAGGCAAGGTTATTTCCCAAAGGGAAGGTGATGTAAGATATGTAATACCTGAAGAAGCAAAGCATGCTTACTAGACCTAAATAATTCACACCATGTCTACACACTAAATGTTCAGCTCTGGGGCCATGATGTCATCTCTTAATGGAATATCATATGGCCATGAAAACGTGTGGATAGACGTCTCTATAATGACTTATGCAAATATTTATATTAATGCTCATAAAAACTACATACAAAGTTGTTTCCCAAATGTTCCTTAATAATGGTTGTATTTTCTTTTCTTTTTTCCACTTTTTACTTATTTTGCTACTTTTTGGATTTTTTTTGTTTTAAGACAGTCTCACTTTTTAGTGTAGGATGGCGTTGAACTCACTATGTAGCCTAGGCTGACCTCACACTCCCAGCGATCCTCCAGCCTCAGCCTCCTAGATGCTGGGGTTAAAGGAGTGCACCACCATGCCCAGCCAACTTTTTATTAATATATATTTGCAGTACATGATTACATTACTTATGGGGAGTTAGTACATGTACAAAACACATTATTTTTCATCCCTTTCCCTATGATACTTTTAAAAAGTTTTAAAGCCAGGCTTTACAGCACACCCTGTAATCTTAGCACTCTGTGAGACTGCTATAGGAGGATTGCGAGTTTGAGCCTTAATTAGATCTTGTCTCAAAGTTAATGAGATCTTGTCTCCAAATAAAACATAAAAAAGCATTGGAGATGCAATTTAGTACAAAGGCTGTGGGTTCAATCCCTGGTACTGCAAAAATAAAGTTTTAATATGTTAGATTTACATAGAAGAATCAATCTTGTGCTAGCTTTTGTAAGAAATAAATATGGTATTTATGTTGGTATGACACTGAATGACTAATTTAGAACAAAGAATTGATAATAAAATTTATGCAAAGCAAAAATTTCAAGTGAGGCCTTTGATATGTGAAAAGAAATCTGAGTTGATAAAGACATGTCAGAAGCAAGAGTTTGGCACAAAAGGTTTAATGACAATAGAGAAGAGGTGGTGTATTGAAAAGAGTCCAAATTCTTCCTTCTGGATTCTGTAACAGAAAAACAATAATATCATCTGATAAAAATCATCAATAGCCCACTGCAGATTTAGGGAACAGTGAGCAGTTTTAAGTAAGTACAGTGACCCTGATCCAATCAAGCCATTCTGCAACACCCGCGGAAGAAGCTAACAGAAAGGCAGGAGCAACTCCTGAAGGAGGCTTGAATGAGTTACAAGTTTAACAGAAGTAAACAATGACTGCTAAAAACAAAATGAGTTACAAACCCGAAGAGCTGCAACAATTGTGGAAATTATGTAAGGAGAATAAAAGATCATGAGGTTGTCAAGAGCAACATCAAGTATAGTAATTCAGAAACTCAAGGATGTTCAAATACTCAGTGAAGAGAAAAATCATGTTGATACAAGAATTTTATAAATAAAAGTAGCACTAGAAATGAGAAAAAACCCAGTACTATAGTTATCAAAATCACGGATGCCGGGAAAACAAAAAATTCATTATGTGAAAGAAACTCCATTGCATAAATTATACAGGCTCAGAGAATAATACTCAAAGCAATCTCCTCTTTTCTCCATGTTGGAACATTTTGAAAAGTTAGAGCCAAAAGCAAGTTACCAAAAAAGAAAATGAAAGCTGTGGTAAATAGCTTATAGGTTTATTCTCTGAAGTATCTTTTAAGGATATAAGAATAAGCATGACTTTATTACTTCAATTATCAGATTTTGAAGAAAAGAAAATTTTACAACTGCCTATGTTTTGTGTATTTGTGCACCTGGCTCAAAAAATCTATAAAAAGCTAAATGTAGAATCACTAAATGTAATTATTGCTCTATCAGATTACTCAATTAATGTCACTTTTTGGGGCTGAGGAATAACACTTCACATATAAGCCTCTCCCCCCTGTGGAATATTCTAATTTACTTGCTTTTAGAAAGGGGGATCAGATACACAAGGAGTGGAAGACTTTTGTTTTATTAGTTTTATAAAAGTTTACCATAAACTAGGTGGCTTTAAAATAGCAGAAATTTATTCCCTCAGAGGTCTGGAGGTCAGAAGCCTGAAATCAAGGTGCTGGCAGAACATGCGTTTTCCAAAGGTTCTGTCATAGTATCCTTCCCTTCTTTTTCTAGATTCTCTGGTAGTGTTATGTGGTAATGACAGCACATTCTATCTCTGCCTTAATCTTCACATGATCATTTCTCTGATGTGTGTCTGTGTTCAAATTCCTCTTAAAAATGATACCAATCACAGACTAGATTCCACCCTTATTTAGTACATCTCATCTGAAATTGATTACATCAGCAAAGACTATTTCTGTATAATGCTGCATTCACATATTTGGGGTGGATTTTTATTTTGTGGTGGTATTATTCAACCCAGTATATGACTGTTGAGTCATTTTGGAACAATCTAAATGAATTGGATCAATATGGACCCAGTATCAGGTGTACCCCATACTCTGTAGTTGGAGGAAGCCATCAGAAACAGGTAAGATGAGCAAAATCTCAGTAGATGTGGCCAGAATGGTCAAATTCATCCTGGCCAGCCCCTGCTCCCAGAGAAAAACAGGGTCAACAGGGACTTGGAATTGCCTTGTTCTATCTATCTCTGCTCATTCAAAAGCCTACATGTACACAGTAGCATCTCAGGTTCTCAATCTTTAACTGTTTCTCTTCTATAGACTCCTTTGTATGAGATCAAGATGCAAGAAAAACTACTCACGTGTGCGTACTCCTAATGGCACTGTAGTGTGATTAAGAGCGCAGGGCCTCGTTCAGACAGACCTGGACTGAAATCATTATTTTGGTGTTTGCTTCTTATGTGACCTCGAGAAGTTAATCTCTCTTGGCTTTGGTGTTTCCACTTTTTAAAAGGCTGTAATGTTAGCAAATCCCTCAAAGAGTTCTCTTAAGATTTAAAAAGTTGTAGTCATCTTAAAAGTTGCTGTATAACAAGAAGCAGTTAATAATAAAAGGGCAGATTAGGAAGTTTTTAAATACGATAAAACTATGTATTTAAAATAAGATACTGAGGCTATTCAGAACTCCTCCATTTAAAAATCAATTCCATAGTAAATCAAAGAAAAAGAAAAGCATACTCATTATTAACGAGTAGTTAAACACAACAGATACAAATAAAGTTGAAACATGCAACAAATTGTATACTTTTCTAGCATAAAACTGAGTGGTTATAACCTGTCTGAGTAGAGGAGCAAATCCTTAAAGATCAAGTAGTATGAAAAAAAGATAAAATCTTTTTATTATTTGCAGCTGATGTTGCCATAGTATTTCTTTAAGAAATTCAAAGAAATCAAAGAACAACTAGCATGTTAGAAATATTAAGAATTTTTTAATGGCTCTTTAAATTTTAATTCTTTGCATAGTTCTTACTTTTAAAACATCAACAACTTTTCAATAGTTCAACAATGACCAGTTTGAGAGTGGAATTTAAATAGACCCTTGGGAAGGTAGGCAGAGAGGAGGTCCTGATAAATACTTGGATGCAGAATTTTGTGGAAATGTTATATAACATTATTTGATTGGTTTGGATAATGGGTAAAATATAATTTACTTTTAAAAATTATTTTTGATGAACATGTATTAGTTGTGCATATTAATGTGGGTCAATGTGATAGTCAATACATGCATACAGATTACACCAACCAAATCAATCCTCCTTTTATTGATTCTTCCCCCACCCTCTGCAAACTTTAATATTCACTATTCTATGTTTAGATTGACAGTTGTTTAACTTCCACATAAGAAAGGAAATAATGTGATGCTTATCTTTCTGTATGTTGTTTATTTCACTTATTGTCCTGTAAGTTCCATGCATTTTGCTGCAAATGACTGGATTTTATTATTCTTTGCTGCTGGATAATGCTCCTTTATGTATCTACCACATTTTGTTTATCCATTTATGGAAAGCTGGGTTGATTCTATATCTTAGTTAATATGAATAGTGCCACAATGAACACAGATGCAGGTATCTATTTCATGTGCTAATTTTCTTTTCTTTGGATGTGCACCCAAAAGAAGGATAGCTGGATCATGTAGTAGCTCAATTTTCAATTTTTTGAAGAGTCATTGTACTCTGTAATGGTGGTGCTGTTTTACATTCTCATCAGAAGTGTATGAGAACTCTTCTATTCTCTCAAAATCCTTGCAGCATTTAAAAAAATAATAATCATTCTAACTGGGGTAGATGACATGTCCACTGTGTTTTTAATTTGTATTTCTCTGATGGCTAATGGTATTGAGTATTTTTTGGATATTTATTAGCCATTTGTATTTCTTCTTTTAAGAAATGTTCTTTCAGATAATTTGCCCATTTTAAAAGTGGTTCATTTGTGGTTTTGTTGTTAAGTCTTCTTAGTTCCTTATATATTGTGAATATTAGTCCTTTGTCAGATGAACAATCGGCAATTTTTTCCATTTTGTGGGTTTTCTTTTCACTTCATTTTTTGTTTACTTGCATATAAGTTTTAATTAGATGTAATTCCATGATTCTATTTTTGCTTTTGTCGCATGTACTTTTAGTAGTTATCAAAAAATAATTGTCCATAGTGATGTCTTAAAGTGTTTCACAATGTTTTTTTTTTCTAGTAGTTTCAAGTCTTCAATTTATATCTTTGAGTTGAATTTTTTTTACAGAATGAGAGAAGTAGAATATAGTTAAATTATGAGGAACTATCCATACCAGGCAGTGTCAAAGACTCCATTTTGGAAAAAGGCTCTAAAGTAATTTATACTTTTAATTGAAAAAATGATTTCCATGTTCACTTGAAAACTCTAGCCCAGGTAACTAATCAAAAGCACTTATATTCCCTTCCAACCAATACTTTATTTAAATAAATATCATAGTACTTGTGGTATATGACAAAGCTATAAGAGAGTACTTGAAGATCAGTAGACTTGAAATTTTAGAAATCATGATTAAAACATGAAACAAAGAAAAACCATATTGATGGCAATACTAAACAGAGCTGATGAATCCACAAATAAATTCAGGAAAAAATATTTTCCAAAATAATGAATTTTCCCATAAATAGCATTCCCATAAATGCTACAAAGTAGAGATCCAAGATATTTGGACCAGTAAGTGTGTGTTAGATTTCCTCTCACTGAGACAAAAACCTATGACATCCACAAAGTAAAGGAGGAGAGTGTTGATACAGCTCATCATTTCAGAGAATTTAGACTGTGAGCAGCTGACTCCAAAGCAGCAATGACATGATAGAAGGGCCTGGTAGAGGAAACCCATGGCAACAAGAGAGAGATAAAGAGAAAGGGGAAGATGAGAGATGTGTGGAGGGTAGACACAAGAATGTAACTTCTATAATCATGTGTCTAGTAACTCACCTCTTACAATCATCTTCAAACAGCAGCTTCAGTTACCGAACTCATCAACGGATGGGTACAGCAACCTACAATTCCATACTTTCCAAAGGTCCCATCTCTGAACATATAAGACTTTTGGGGGGATGCTTTATGTCTAAACCATAATACTCTTCCCCTGGCCCTCAAAAGGCTCATGTTCATCTCATGAAAAATGCATTTAATCTATTTCCAAGAGTCATCAAGGCTTAACAGTTTCAACATTGCTGAAGAGTCCAAGTCTTAAGTGTCTTCTGAGACTGAAGGCAAACTGTTAGCAAAAAATCAAAAAGAAAGTTAAACAGGATCAAAGAAGGCTGAAACTTAGCAGGGCAAACATTAAATCCTGTGGCTCCATGTCCAGAACCACGTGGGCACGTGGTGGTGAGAGGTAAGCTCCAAATGAGTTGGGCAACTCCAGACCTACAAACCTGCTGATTGTATCTCACATGACTTATCTCTAGCTAGGGCAGACCTTGGTGTTTTCCACATGGTACCAGTTTTAGAGAAATGTGGAGTGTAAGAATTGTGGGGTCATGGAGATTTTCACCAATATTTCAGAAGGAAGCCAGTGAAGCCAGGTAGCATGCCCCTGAGAGGGTAATACATGAAGCTATCATATCTGGTGGGAACCTGGGGAGCTAGGGGTCACCTCTTATACAACCGTCCATTTCTCAGGTCCATGCTCACAACCAGCAGAAAATGGAGAAGTACAGTGAGGCTGGCCCAAAGTGATATACCTCTGGTGAAGAATGGGGAGGACAGATTTGGTAGAGAATGAGGAAGTCAGAAATGCAACTAATGCAAAGCAAAGAGTTATTTATAATATCACAAATGTGAGGAAAAGCTATCAGGTAGCATGCTACAAAGTAGAGAGAACTCAAACAAGTCTCTCATGGGTATTTTGCAAAGGTACTCATGCTTACAGGGGTAACTGGGTCTCTAAAAATAACTTTTCATGGTGTAATCTAGGTCAACCATGGTCTTAGCCTTTGTTTCTAGAGTGAACAAAATGCCAGGATATCTAGAAACACACAGTAAATGCATGCAAAATTTTCACAAAAATCAACTTTCTCAAGTACATGGTGCAAAGTAAGCATGTGATCATTTTGATAATGAAGCCACCCAGGTCATGTCCTAAATTCCTACCTACATCCCCCTCTAACTGTCCCTACAGTATGACAGTAAAGCAAAATATGAATGGAGACTTCAAGAATGAGAACAGATGTCTGCTAAGGAAAACTGCAGGCTTTCCTTGGAGTCTGACAAAGAGAGAAGAGTGTGGACTACACCCAGCAAGGTCATAGGGGTGTGACTGTATAAGCCTTTTAGTGTTCACATCTCACTGTCCCATGAGTTCATATTAATTCGCCCAGGTGTTGGACATGGAACTACAGGATATAATGTTTGCCCTGCTGTATTTGGGTCTTGCTTTGGTCCCATTTCTTTGTATTTCCCTCTCTTTCCCTTTTGGAATGGAAATGTTTACCTTGGGTCATTGTGTGTTGGAAGTATTTAACTGTCTTTGTAATTTTTCCCAGGGGCCACACCTAAGAGTTTGCCTTGAATCTCAGAAGAGACTTTGGACTTAGACTTTTCAGCAGTGCGGAAACTATTAAGACTTTGGTGACTCTTGGAAATGGAATAAATGAATTTTGCGTAATCAGATGAACAGGAGTCTTTGAGAGGCCAGGAGTGAAAAGTTATGGTTTAAACCTAAAATATTCCCTGTTTTAATTTATATCTAGATGTCTTCCCAAAGCCTCACGGGATCATAGGTGGGGCTTTTTGGAGGTAGCTGTAGTAGAGTGTGTGATGTTGGGGTTAAGGATGTGATGCTAGGATTATGGGTACCCCCCCCTGAATGTGAGTTCTACCCACCCTAAGAGTGGGTAGTCTGGATAGAATATAAGGGACACAAAGAGGGATGATGTTGTAAGATGGTGCTTGGCAGGCTGCTTTGATATTTTGCTGTTTGTTCCTTGCTGCTTGCTACTTCACTGCTGCTGGCTGCCTTCTGCTTGCCCTGTTTTGCCACAGACTATTTCTCTCTGCTGTGCCACCCTGCCTTGGAGCCAGCTGACTATGCACTGAAATCTCTAAAATCTATGAGCTAAAATAAGTCTTTCCTTCTTTAATTTCGGATGTTGAGTATTTTGTCTCAGCAATGAGAAAAACAACTAAAAAATCCCCCCAAAGGCTCATGTATTTGGAAGGTGATTGGATCATGGGGATGCTATACTCATCAGTGGATTTATACATTGATGAATTAATTCACAGCTGAATGTGCTGTTACCAATTGGCACCCAGTTGGAGGTGGCTCACTGTGGGCATGAACTAGAAGGGTGTGTCCTTATCTGTGGTGCCTCGCTTGTTTCTGTTTCCTGGTTGAAGTGATTTGCAAAGCTTTCCTCCATGCTACCCTTCCAGCATACCATTGTTTCCATGGAGTCAGCTGACCATGGACTGAAATCATGAAGCAAAAACCATTTCTTCCTATAAATTGTGGGAGTTGGATATTTTGTTCCAGGCATGGGAAAGTGTCTAAAAGACACTGACAAAATGTTAACATTGCTAATCATGTTGGGATCCTATACATTTCTAAGAGAAAATTAAGCAACTTATGTTTTCTTCTGCCTGCAGTGTGCTTCCCCTTATCATATATATATATATATATCTCACATAGCTACTTTCCAATTTCTGACATTGAAACTCAAATGTTATCTTCCTTGACCAATATATCTGTAGCACTGGTGCAGTCAGTCCTGTTACACAATCTGTGTTTTGATTTTCTGCATATCTTTTATTATTAGCTATTATGCTTCTTTTTTGTTACGTATTGTCTTCCATCCACTTCTATTAAAATGTTGTAAGATTTATAATGGAAGCAATGCTGTCATGTTTATCACTATTTATCATTTTTATATAGCCAAAATATCTTTCAAAAATGATGACACAATGAATTTTCAGGTACATAAAAACTTTAAAAATTAATGAAGAGCAGATTTGTATTATAAAAACTGTTGAAGCCTTTCAGGTAGAGAGAAAATGATGCTAGGTGAAATCCTGAATCTACAGAGATGTATAAGGAAATGGTAACTATATGAGCATATTAGTCACTTTTCTTGTTATTTAAAGTTCTCTTTTTTCAATTTTTAGTTTTACTAGTACACCTTTTCAGTGCATAAGCATCACATTCCTTTTGAGGGGTTAGTACATGTATGTGACACATCTCAATTTTCTTTAACTCCCTTCCCTTCCATAACTGCCTCTTCTCTTATTATTTAACATTCTTTAATAAATTTTTAATCAAAAATGAAGTGCAAATATATAATATGTGTATAATAAAATGAATGAAAATAATAGAACAAAGTCTGGAAACAAATGCTCCTCTACTGAGTATGGAGCTGCAGATCATCACGTGAAGACAGACTCTGATAAGTTAAGATATACATTACAAACTTTTGTGATTCTAAGCTGAGGTGACTTTTATTTCTTTTTTGTCTAAGAAATATTTGGCAATTCCTGGAGACATCTTTGGTTGTTATGGATGAGTGAGTGCTACTGGCATCTAACATGTGAGACCAAGGATGCTGCTAAACATCCTACAATACTTGGGGCAGTAATTACAAAAAGGAACTTTTAGTCCATTAGGTCAGTTGTCCTAAGGTCGAGAAAACAGTCCCTAGGTATAAGTGAACAGAAATAGAAAGTGCAATCATTAAAAATCTTTATTTAATAAAAAAAAGTAAGAGAAAATGTAGAAAACAATTACTAAGACACTCATATTGATAATCACATTAAATCAGCTAGTCACGTGCTAGGAAAATGTATTTTAAACAAAAATAAAGTAAGAGATAAAAGGAAAAAGGTACACACCATGTGGACATTATTTGAAAGAAAGCTGGCATGGCTATGTTAAGTCAAAGTAGATTTCAGGAAAATATATCACCAGAAATAGAAAAAACTTTTCATCATGGTGATTCACCAAAAGTATATAGCAGTCTTAAATGCTTATATACCTAATAAAAGAGCTCCTAAGTATATTAAGTAAAAACTGACTGAATCACAAGGAGAAATACAGAACCAACAATTATGTTTGGAATATTTTATATAGCAGATTTGAACACTATCATCTGATTGACATTTACAGAATACTCCATCCAGCATCACTGGACTGCATATTCTTTTGAAATATACACAAAATATACCTAAATATTGAAAACTAAATAATATATTCTTATGTGATCCACAAACTAAAGATGAAATAAAAAGAGAAAACAAAGTATTTTGAACTAAATGAAAATGAAAACAGAGCATAACACAATTTGTAGATTGCTTCAAAGCAGTACTTCAGAGTATATTTACAGCATTGAATGCCTTTAGAAGCAAAGAAGAAAGGTGTCAAATTTACTTAATCTTTCATTTTAATAAAATAGTAAATAAATAGATAATTGAACTCAAAGTAAGCAAAAATAAAATAAAATAAAGACCAGAGAAGGAATCAGATGACATAAGAGAAACAAATTGAGAAAAATTAATGAAATCAAAGTTCTTTTCTTTGAGAAAACATTAAAATTGGTAAATGTCTAGTCAGACTTTTCAGGAAGAAAAGACAAAATACATAAATTTAAAATATTAAGAATAGGTGAGATTACATCTATACAGACTACAGATATGAATAACAGTAATGAGGTTATATTGTGAACAACTCTGCCATTACATTCAATGACTTCAGTAAAGTAAATAAATTAGTAGAAATATACCAACTGTCAAGGTTCAGCAAAAAGCAAAATATATAATGTAAGAAATAAATTCATATATTCTATAGCTCAATAGGTTGACTATAGATAACAATAATACACTATGTATCTCAAAGAAGCTTTAATAAAAGAATTTGAACTGTTTTTTTCTTTTCAGATGTTTTGACCACAAAGAAATGATAAAAGTTTGAAATGATAGATATGTTTATCTTAATTTTAGCATTATAATACCTATACTTGTATCAAAATATTACATAGGACCACATAGGTACAATATAAATGTCAGTTAAATATAATTAAACTTTAAAATGTATAACATAAACAGCCCTACATCTATTAACTGCTTTGAAATTATAGTTTAAAACTTTCTCACTATATGCCAAATACATAATATGTAATCTATATAAACTCTCCCTACTCATTCCAAAGAATGTGTTTTATTCCAACTCATGCTTTTAAGGCCAGAATTATTCCACCCCAAAATGATAGAAGCACATTTGCAAGAAAAGAGACTTGTGAAAAATAACACCTTCTCAATGGGAGGCAAAAATTTTACCAAATTGAATGCATCAAAATACAAAAGGTATAATATTTCATAGCCAAGTACAGTATGCATCAAGAACATAAGAATGCTTTAATATTTGAAAAAATCAACTTAATTTACCACATTAAAAAATTAAAAGAGAAAAATTCATAAAATTATTTCAATAGACACATTGAGATAGCATTTGATATTATCTAAAGTCATTCCTGATAAAATTTTTGAAAAATTGCAATGGAGTTTTTTTTTTTTTTGTCTTTGGGGAGGGTTTGGTCATTTTGAGACAGGGTCTCACCATGCAGTTCAGGCAAGACGTGAGCTCACTTTGTAGCGCAGGCTGATCTCAAGCTTGCAAGGGTCCTCCTGCTTCAGCCTCCCAGCCTCCTGGGTGCTGAGATTGCAGACATGTGCCACCACGCCCAGTTTTAGAATGGAGTTTCTTAAAATTGATAAAATTTTTCTACCAAACACCTACGTTGACATGATTCTTTACACTTAATTGGTAATTCACTCCCCCAAACTCATGAAAAGAGACGCAGATGTGTGCATTCTTACCACTACTTTCTAGCACTGTATTGGAGGGTCACGCTAAAACAAGAAAAAAAAATAA
Source organism: Dolichotis patagonum (assembly GCA_004027295.1). Lineage (NCBI taxonomy): Eukaryota > Metazoa > Chordata > Mammalia > Rodentia > Caviidae > Dolichotis > Dolichotis patagonum. The sequence goes on along the minus strand of PVJX010021750.1, from coordinate 2,970 downwards.
CCTAAATGAGAAGGAAGAAAGAGAAAGAAGAAAGAAAGAAAGAAAGAAAGAAAGAAAGAAAGAAAGAAAGAAAGAAAAAAGAAAGTTGTTTTTGTTCACAGATAACATTATTGTCTACATAGAAATTCTGATAGAATCTATAGAAAAACTAGTCAAGCAAGATTGCAATATACAAGATCAATACACAAAAAGTCCCAGCAGACTCTTTTGGTAGAAATAGGGATATCAAATCTAAAATTTATGCGATAATGTAAATGATGCAAGAGAGTCAAAACAAGTTTTAAAAACAAGCAGATTCAGAAATGATCAAGACCTCATTTTGCGTCTCATTATAAAGATACATTAAACAAGACAGTGCCATATTGATATCAAAACAGGCAAATAGATCAGTAGAATAGAAAAGTGATTGAGAAACAGACCCACACATGTATAGGCATCCATAAATATATGGGTTTTGGGCAAAGAAGTGCAAAGGCAATACAATGCAGAAAACAGTCTGTCTTCAATAAATGGTGTTTTGACAGAATAATAGCCATATGCAAATAAATGAACTTCAAACATCTCATAATGTATTAGAAATTAAGGTAAAGTGTACCACATGTATTAGGTTAAATTCTAAAGCTATTAAGGTAAAGTGTACCACATGCATTAGGTTAAATTCTAAAGCTATTTTTTAGGAGAAAATATGGGAGCAAAATATTTGTGATTTTGGATTAAACAAATATTTCTTAGCTACTGCAACAAAATCATGTTTCAATAAATAACAAATGGCAAAGTGAATGTCATTAGAAAATTCTGATCTTTGAAAAATAATGTGAAGAGCATGCCAGTATAAGTCACAGACTAAAAAGAAATATTTGCAATACATATGTGTGATAACTTTATCAGACTTTAAAAATAATGAGAATTTAGTAAAACAATAAAATAAGATAAATATTTGGATAAGCGCTTCACAAAAATTATATGAATAGAAAATAAGTACATAGAAAGAACCACAAAATCATTAGTCATCATGGAAATGAAAATGAAAACTACATAGAGATACCATTTCACACCTCCTAGAATGTTAAAATTTAAAAAACTGATCTTATGAAGTGTTAGCAAGGATTTGAACATTTGAAACTCCCATGTACCAAGCATAGGAATGTACAATGATGCAACCAATTTGGAAAACACATTGCAAATTTCTTCAAAAATGAAACATCTATCTACTATATATATGTATATATATAATAGTTATTTAGAAGAAATGAAATTATATTCATATAAATTATGATATACAAAAGTTCTATGTATATTTTCATATACTCATGCATATTTGTATATATTCATATATACTTTTATACACCAAACTTTTTGTAATTATAGATAAATATAGTAGCTCTACTAGACTGGCTCCCAAGGGAATGGACAAAGAAACAGTTACATCCTAATAATAGAATACTATTCAAATGTAAAAACAAATCAGCTATTGATGCATGCTGCAACATTGATGAACGTCAAAAACTACAGTGGAAAAGAACTAGAAAGGAAATTGTACATATGATTCTGTTTGTTGAAAATTCTAGAATATCCACATTAATCTATAGCAACAGAAAGAAAACCATTGGCAGTCTGGATAGTAATTGAATTAAAGGCAGGGAGATGTGCAGTATAGAATTGAAGCAAGGAAAGGTTTGAAAGTGATACATGTTTATTAGATAGTTTTATGGATAGATCAAATAGCTCAAATGTGTGGTTTGTTTGATTACAATTATATCTCAACCACAACAAATTATAGGATTCAATTAAAACAGTTATAAGAGGGGAATTTATGGCTTCAAATGATCCCCCCCCCATACTGGGAATTGAGTGTAGGCCTTTGCACTCACCTACATCTCCAAAGTTTTTAAATTTTGGCGGATTTGGGGGAGGAGGAGTATAAAATCACACTAAGTCACTAAGTTGCCTGGGCTGGGTGTGAACTTGCAAACCTCCTGCCTCAGCCTCCCAGAATGCTATAATTAAAAGTGTGAGCCACCATATTCAGCTTAAATAAATCATTTTAAAGATAACATGGTTGGAAATCCATCAGGCTTCCTAGTAAACTACTAAAAAAAATAGCAAATTGAATTTGAAGAAAGTAGAATAAAAGCTCATAGAAGTAGAAAACAAGGCAACCATAGGGGAAAAAACATGAAATAGGATATAATTATAAATTGATCACAAAAGTAAAAAGCTGCTTCTTTGAAAATCTTAATAAACTAATGGATTTTTAGAAATAACAAATGCTGGGTGAGGTTGTGGAGAAAAAGGAACCCTTCTTCATTGTTGGCAGAAATGTAAACCTGGACAATCACTGTGCAAAGCAATATGGAGATTCCTCAGAAAACTAGAACTGGAAAAGCCACTGAACCCTACTGTTCCCCTTACTATGTATCTTCCCCAAAAAGTTGAAGATGTCATACTGCAGTGATACATGCATTCCTGTATTTATAGTAGCACAATTCATAATAGCTAAATCTTGGAATCAGATTATATGTTCTTCAAAAGATGAATGATAAAAAAGTGATATATATATATATATACACACACACACATAATAAAGATGTTGAACTTGAGTCATTTGTATGAAAATGGATGCACCCTGAGACCATAATGTTAAGTGAAATAAATCAGATGGATAAATATTTCAGGTTTCTCTTATTTGAGAAAGCTCAATTATAAATAAAGGGCAAAATAAAATATAGATAATAGGAAGTGGAGAGATAGATCTTTCTCAAATGAGAAGGAGATCAAGAGATAGAGGTGGGAAAGAGAGGAGAAAATGGGATGAGAAAAGGGATTAAGATGGGTTATGTTCAGGTACTAACTCCACACAAGGAATGCAAACATGTACCACAAACATATACCAATGAAAACAAAAAAGAAATACAAATCAAGAAGAGAAAGAAAAACACACATCAAAATATTAAGAATGAAAAGAGAACA
>PVJX010021749.1:18418-31606 GCA_004027295.1 Dolichotis patagonum | reverse complement strand
ACCCCCCGCCCCGTTAGCAAGTGGGAGCCAGAGATCTGAGCAACTCTTGGGAGGTTGACCATATGCAATACAGCAAATAGGGGGCATTTCCTTCTACCATCTCTTTGAAGGTAAATATTGTTATCACTGTTTTGCTTTGTCCTGGTTAATGGTGTTGCTCTATTCAACATTCTGTTTTGATAAGTTCTATAATATTCTGTATTTGGTTTGATTTTGCTATACTTGATTGAAAGAACAACTATTGTGAAGATAACGAGATATACTATGGTACCTATTACTGTTATTCCGGTAACCTGCTGTGAAGTCCTGTACCAATCTCACTACACTGTCTCAATTGGCTTTATTCCATCCTGTTCTGTTGTATTTTACTACCTTCAAGTTAATAAAAAATTTAAAAAAAAACCTAGGGCCGGGGTTTAGCTCAGGGTGTAAGTGCCACCTTGGCAAATGCAAAGTCATGAGTTTGATCCCCGGCACACACACAAAAAAAACCCCCAAAAAACCCTGTCTCAAAACTATAAAATAAATATTTGTTTTTCCTTTCAGACCACGAGGGGGTGGTTGTTTTTTTTTGTTTTTTGCTACCGGGGATCGAACTCACGACCTCGCGCTTGCCAGGCAGGTGCTTAAGCCACTGAGCTAAATCCCTGGCCCGGGGGTGGTTGTTTTGCTCTCGATTCATGGCAGACGATTCCACGTGCTGGGACTACAGGTGTGTGACCCGCGTCCCCTGGGATACACCCCAGACCCGCACCGTGCAGGGAGGGCACGATAAAGGCGGTGCCAGCTCACTCCCGATGAAGGTGACCTGTTTCAGACACACACTGACGCCACCACCACAGCTCGAAGCCTTTCTCTGGGACTTCGCTTGCCATTAGTTGAGATGTGACCGCCTTCCTGGCTGGCCTTGGCCCGGTGAGCGCTGCCCCGCTGTGCTGCCCGCCACGGCTCCCTCTCTGCTCCCAGCTTTTCTAGGGAATCGGCCTCTTCCTAGTTCTTGCTCCACGCTGGTCGCCTCCTCTGTGGGCTGCTGCTGGGACATCACCTTGCCACTCCGTGACTCTCAGTCACTGCAGCCTGGAGACATCGTGGGTGCGATTGCAGCTTGCTGGAGGACCCGTGTGTGCACCTGTCCCCGTCCTGGCTTCGACACCTGGCCCGGGGCCCAGGCCTCAGTGCCCAGCTGCTGAGTGGAGTCAGGGAGTTTGGGATGTGACGCACTGTCATCTGAGACTTTTGTTTTGTTTTGTTTTTCAGTACCGGGATGATAACAGGGCCTTTGTGCTGAGCTACACCCTCTTTTAATTTAATTTAATTTAATTTAATTTAATTTAATTTAAGTTTTTTCCTTTTCAGATAGGATCTTACTAAGTCACTAAATTGCCCAGGCTGGGTTCACACTTGCAATTCTCCTGCCTCAGCCTCCCAGAGTGCTGGGATTACAGGCCTGTGTCACCGTGCCCAGCTCTGAGAAGGCCTTGATAGCATCGGGATATTATTATTATCCCCTTCATTGTTCAGTCAAAGGTCCTGGGCTCAATCCCCGGAACAGGGTGCAAGGAGGTCCTGGATTTTTCTAAAGGATTTGGGACCCGTTAGCGGGACTGGAGCAGTGACACATTTGCTCTTCCAGGAGGAGCACTGCCAGGTGGGGAGGAGAGCGGGGGAATGCATCCCGCTGCAGCTCCCGGGAGCAGCACACCTGCCTCCCTCAGGACTGGGCCAGGGCGTTTGCGCTGAGCTGCACCTCAGCCCGTTTAAAATGAATCATTTTTAGCAGACGTGGTGGCGCACACCTGTAATCACAGTACTTGGGAGGCTGAGGCAGGGGGACCATTGTGAGTTCGAGGTCAGTCTGGGCTACACAGTGAGTTCAGACCTAACCTGAACTGCTTAGTGAGACCCTGTCTCAAAAAGATAAAAAAAAAAATTGTTTTTTGAGACAGGATTTTGAGGCTGGCCTCGAATTCACAGGGCTCCTCCTGTCTCAGCCTGCCGAGTAGCAGGAATATGGGTGTGAACAGCCATGCCCAGCCTCAAAATCTCTGAAACTAGATCTCACTAAGTTTTGCAGGCTGGCCTTAAACTTGCACTCCTCTTTCTGTAGCCATTGAGCGCAGCTGGATTACAGTTGTGTTTAAGGACACCAGGCATATCTGGCTTTTCTTTTTCTTTCCTTTTTTTCTTTTTCTTTTCTTTCTTTTTTGTTTTCATACCTGGAATTTTTTGGTGACTGCTTTTATCAAGGCCAGCAGAGTGGGGCACACCTGTAACCCTAGCACTCTGGGAGGCCGAGGCAGGAGGATGGCACATTTGAGGTCAGCCTGGCCAATTGAAGGGAGACCCCAGCTCAAAGCAAAAGTATAAAAAGGGCTTGGGAGGCAGTTCAGTGCAAAGAACCTGGGTTCAACCCCCAAGTACTGCAAAACAACAAAAATCTCTTTATCTTTCATTTTTTACTTCATTATAATATGTTTGGGCATTTTATTTTATCTTCCCAATTTGGGATTTGTTAAATTCAGTTACCTAGATCTCAAGTGTGTTGTGTTCTAAAAATTCTGCAAAATAACTCTAATGGTAACCCTTTCCCACACTTCCTTATTTTCTTACCTGACTTTGGGTAAGCAAATACTAGACTTTCTTATTCGATGCTCCATGCCTCTTATCCTTGTTTCAAAGGGCCCATCTTGTTCAGATCCTTTTTCGAGCATATATTGTTTACTTTTTTTTTTTTGTACTGGGGATTAAACCCGACACCTTTGCACTGTCCAACTTCCCAGCCCTTTTAAAATTTGTTTTGTTTTTTTGGGGACGGTGGATCGAACTCACGACCTTGCGCTTGCCAGGCAGGCGCTTATGCTGCTGAGCTAAATCCCCGGCCCCACCTTTTTAATTTTTTTTGTAATCCGAGACGGTCTTGCTAAATTTCCGAGGCTGGCATTGAACTTGTGATCTACCTGTCTCAGCCTCTCAGAGTGCTAAGATTAGAAGCGTGCGCCACCACACCCAGCAGCAGCTCTTTTATTTTCGTTTCTGATTTTTTATTTTTTAAATTTTGAGACAGGTCTGGCAAATTGCAAAACTACCCACACTGGGCTCGAATCTGCTATCCTCCTGCTTCAGCAACGATTTTTATTGATAAATAAAAGCACGGGACCGGCAGTTTTCCTGCGCATGCGCCCTTAGCAGCTCTAGGTCGGCGCTCTTCTCAGGCACCGCCGAAGCCACCCCAGGCAACGCGCGGGTCCTGGCAGGGGGCGTGCCCGCGCAGCCCGGAAGAGACGCGGCGTCGCGCATGCCCCTTCCTTTCCAGCCTCGGCCTCGGACCCCACAACCATCGCGGTGAGTTCCTCTGTACTTAGGGTTCCATCAGCCCCCATCCAGGCCATCCTGCCACCACTGCTACTGCACTTCCCCATGGTCGGGGCCGGGGACCTTTCTCCTACCCCTCGCACACCCATTTCTAAGGGAAAATGACTGAGACACAGTTCAGGGAGTTAAGAGCGCTCATAGGCAAGATTGACGTCTGGATGGCGGAAGATCGATGGGAGTTGGAAGTCCTTGCGTGGCAGGGACCAGCAGACGAGGCTCCGGAGACAGAATTTTGTCTGTATGCTTTTCCTCTCAGGCAGGACTCCTTGCTCGGGGCTGCCGCACAGCCTGACCCTGGGACCCTAGTTTGGGGGAGGTGGGTTTAGGAAATACGCGTGCGGAGGCCTGGCAGGAAGCGAGGACTGTTCTGCCTCGGGATTCTCCCTGTGTACTAAAGGGTGCAACTTCGGGGTCGCACTGCCATAGGGTACGGCCGCCGATGGTTCCCAGGGGCGAGAAGAAGCGGCGTCTGTGGCCCCCACGCGCCCCCGATTCCCTGTAGCGCTGCGGCTGTGAAGCCTACGAAGCTCGTCACTGTTTGCTTTCAGTCCTCTCTCCCGCGTGTCCTCTCCGCCACCGTTATCGCACTGGACGGTGGCGTTGTGGGGTCGATTTCAGGTCGTGCGTGCCCTTCCTGCCCGGACCCCAGTCGCCCTGCTCACAGGGACTCCTCACGGTCTCTGCCTCCTCGCAGATGTTGATGCCCAAGAAGAATCGGATCGCCATTTACGAGCTCCTTTTTAAGGAGGGGGTGATGGTAGCCAAGAAAGACGTCCACATGCCCAAGCACCCAGAGCTGGCAGACAAGAATGTGCCCAACCTTCACGTCATGAAGGCCATGCAGGTACGGGGTGGGGTGTCGGGGAGGGACTTCAACGCTCAAGGCGGATTTCACCACGGAGCCGGGACGCCCGCTGCTCGCTGTCTTGAAGCCGTTAGATTACCTGTCTGCTCCCAGCCTTCCGGGTGCTGCACAGAGCTCCAGACCTGCACTTTGTTTTATTTTGCTTTTGCTGCTCTTTCTGCAGGGAGTGGTGCAAAAGTCCTGTTTACTTTTTTTGGAGATGAGTCTTGCTGTGTAATTCAGGCTAGTCTTGAATTCACTATGTGGCCCAGGTTGGCCTTTACTCAAGATGATCCTCCTGCTTCAGCTTCCCAAGTGCTGGGATTACAGGCATGCACCACTGGGCCTGGCCCAGAGCGCCAGACTTGTTTTGTTTGCTTTTGAGATTTCTTGCTATGTTGCCCAGGCTGAACTCAAAAGGATCCTCCTGCCTCAGCCCCCTGGAGAACTAGGACTGCAGACTTGCAGCACTGTGCTCAGGTAGCACCATCCTAACTGCAGTTTTCCGCCTCCCAGTCTCTCAAGTCCCGAGGCTACGTGAAGGAGCAGTTTGCCTGGAGACACTTCTACTGGTACCTGACCAACGAGGGCATCCAGTATCTCCGGGACTACCTCCACCTGCCCCCTGAGATTGTGCCTGCCACTCTGCGCCGCAGCCGGCCGGAGACTGGCAGACCCCGGCCCAAAGGTAAGATGCAGATAACTCCCTCCCAGAGCCTGCTGGGAGCCGCTGTTTCAGGGGGGCTGGTGTATGTGAAACTTCTATGTGTGGGACAGGAGTAGGTTTTTGTTTTGTGCTGTGTTCCTTTACTTTTTTGAGACAGTCTCTGCATGCAGTTTAAGCTGGTCTCAAATGCACCAGTATGGCCCAGGTGGGCTTAATTTAAGGTGATCTTCCTGCCTTAGTCTCTCGAGTGCTGGAATTACAGGTGTGTACCACCAAGCCCAGCAGGAATTTTTGTTTTTTATTATAACACACTGGTGTCGGCCCTGGAGGAGCTGGCATGTAGGGCTTTTGGTCCAGTCCACAGCCCAAAGCACGAGTGGGGCTCTAGCTAGCTCTCTTCCCCCGTGGCCTGCGCGGGTACCCAGGCACATGGAGGCCAAGTGTGGGGTAAAGGGTCTCCAGCCGAGAGTGGTGGTTGCCAAAGAAGTCCGCAGCCCACCGCAAAGCCGTTACTCCACGGAAGGGAACCTTCCTAGAGTTTCTTGGTATTGGGTGCGGGTGCCGTGGCAAGCAGGAGAGCAGGTGTGTGCAGAATCCCGGTGTGAAGCCGCAGCATGCGCTGGGAGCTCTTCCTGCCCCCCTGGGTCATTGCTGGCTCAGGTTGGCCTTATGTCAGGGTGATGGCTCCTGTCATGGGGACCTCACAGTCACAGCAGTTTGCCAGCTGAGGTGGTAAAATGCTGACTGCCCAATGCAATGGTGGTCAATCTGTTGGGGGCCTGGAAGCCTAGGGAAGTGCTCCCAGGGGTTCAGTTGCTTGCCTATGGGGAGCGGGTTTTCTGCTGAATCTTGGGCTCATGGGGGGAAAACAGCAGCGTCCGACGTGTGCCCCACTGGTTCCAAGTTATGGACCCGAATGGGCCTGTTTGCTTTTGTCGCTCGTGGAGCCAAGTTTACCTCATGCTTTAAAAATAGTTGTGCTCTAATTGTGCACTCTGGGGGTGTTCAGGGTAACTGGGTAGGGAGAGTGTTTGGTTAAATTACTTCCGTAGTTCAGAGCATCTTCATGTAGATTATAGCTTTTAAAACCTGTGCCTGTGGTGGCCCACACACCCAGGACTTGGGAGGCTGAGGCAGGAGGATTGCTTTGAGTTTGGGGCCACCCTGAGCTACATACACATACCAAGGCCCTGTCTCAAAAAAACAAAAACTCAGGTTTGGGGTGAGATCTGTGGTTGGAGCTGCACCGCTAGCTTGGCTCTGGCCCTGGGTTCAGTCAGAAAACCCGGTGGGACTGGGGCTGGCTTCTTGGTGGCTTGGGGGTTGTAAGGTCAGTGCTGGGCTGGGGCTTCCTGACGCCTCCTTGCTCACTGGATGCTCACTTTGCCACTCGGAGTCTCGGCTCTGCAGATGTAGAAGGAGTCGCAGAACGCTTTTGTGTCGAGAGATGGTAGCAGGGAAGCAGCCCTCTTGTAGTGCACAGCATCTTAACTGGGACCCGAGTTTTTGGGGCCCGGGAGCCGCTTGCTAGCGAGGACAGTATCTGGGGGAGGTGAGCTCCCGGCGGAGGCCCTCGTGTTCACCGTGCGCTTCTGTCCCGCAGGTGTGGAGGGCGAGCGGCCCATGCGGCTGACGCGCGGGGAGGCGGACAGAGACACCTACAGACGCAGCACCGTGCCCCGTGAGTGCCGGGGGAGTGTCTGGGGCGGGGGGCTGCCACCCGTTGTCTCCTGTGGGCCCTCCCCGGAGATCAAAGTGGGGGCTCAACCCGAGTCACTCACAGCTCATGAGCAGCCATGCCGTAGGGGGCGAGCGGAGGGGCCCCAGCTGGGCTGGTCTCAGGACCAAGAGGAGCCAAGTTCAGTGAGGTCTGCTGCAGTGGCCTTGTCCTCTGAGCACCTGGCCACGCGGCCACTTGTGTGAAGTCCTTTGCTGGGACTTTTATCAGTTATGTGTTACTGGGTTGTCTTCTTTACTCATATGCTTGCATATTCATTTAGTTATTTGAGACAGGGCTGCCAGGCAGAGGGGACAGTTGGGCTCATCCCTGGGGTGCCCGGGAGTGTGTCTGCTGTCCCTTGCGCAGCAATGGGGCCGAGGTCAGTGGCTCTAAGCGGCTGTTTCTTCCCCAGCTGGAGCCGACAAGAAGGCCGAGGCGGGTGCCGGGTCAGCCACTGAGTTCCAGTTTGTAAGTACCTGTGAGCCGTGCGGGTGCGGGCTTTTACTAGGGCCAGGCAGGTCGCGGTGGGCCGTGGTCAGCACCTGGCTGGGATGAGCCTTGGCATGCGTGTGTGTACTGCTGTCCTCCGTCCCCTCACCGTGGTGTGGTCCCTGCCCGGAGCGAAGTCATGAGTTGGGGTGGCCCCGGGATGTGGTTCTGGGGCGGAGTGGTGTGGCACTGAGTTGCACCTCCAGATGCATCTGGCGGGTTCCCCTCTGTCTGGTTCTCCGGCCACTGAGAGGGGTGACGTGACGATAGCTCTAGAGGCCACCGAGGAGGGCGGGTCAGGGCAGGTTCCCGAGGGACCGCACTGGAAGGAGGCGAGGCTGGTGGGACTTTCGAGTCCTGCTGTGTGTGTGTGTGTGAGAGAGAGAGACAGAGAGACAGACAGCAGCCACGTCCCCACTTGCCTGAGGTGGACGTGGCCCCGAGCCTGAGTGTGGCATGGGAGCCTGGCATGCTGGCCCTGGCTGGGCTCGAGGCCTCCAGTGAGGACCCCGAGGGAGGGCGCACTGCTCGGGCTAACGCCGCCGCCCTGCTCTTTCTTGCAGAGAGGCGGATTTGGTCGTGGACGTGGTCAGCCACCTCAGTAAAGCCAGACGACTTGACTTTCTGTTGAATAAACGTGTAGCCAGAAAAGCTTGTATCTGTGTGCATTTTCCTATCACAGAGCCTGGGTGGAGGGGTGGTGCGCGGTGCCCACCTGGGTGACACCTCTCACAGTGCCAGGTGGCCAGACACCTCTGCTATACCCAGTGCTGTGGGGGAGCCCCTCTTTGGCCTGGATTGGAGATGTTGTGTCCACCTGGGAAGTGCCGGAGAGACAGGGCTGGAGTCCCCATAGGCAAGGGGGTGGGGTTCAGGCGCCCTGGTTGAGCTTAGTGTCCTGCGGTGTTTGGAGGGGTGGGTTGCTTGATTGAAGCCAGGGCCCTCACGCTGAGCTGCTCTCTAGCCCTGTTCTCATTTTTTTATGTTTTGAAGCTGAGATCTTGCTGTTTCCCAAGCTGGGCTCAAACTTGGTGATCCTCCTGCCTCAGCTTCCCTGGACTGCTGGGGTTACAGGTGTGTACTCCACTTGGCTAATTTATCAATCGTAAAGGCTTGGGATTTATGAGAACTACAGGAGAAAACGCCCAGAAACAGGCTGGGGGTGCAGCTAGGTAGAGAGCACTGTTAGGTTTGAGGCCCTGAGTTCCATCCGCAGCTCGGAATTTTGAGTTGTGCATATAATCCCAGCATTCAGGAGGCTGAGGCAGGAGGATTACTGTGAGTTCCAAGCTGGCTTTGACTGCAGAGAAAGACTAGTTAGGGAGATCAGCCTGGACCATGTAGCAAGGCTTTGTAAAATTTGACTTTCTAAAATGGGCAGCTGTTGAGGGGGCAGCTAGTGCGCTTCCTGTCTGAGCAGCCCTGAGGCAGGCCCAGCACTGGGGACTCCCTGGGGCCACTGACCGCGGGACAGGGGAAGTGAGTCAGGGCATTGTTTTCCAGGGGGAAGCCAGGTGCTAGTGTGTGCCAGAGGGCTGGGCAGGGCTGTTCCTGTGATCCTGTACTCAAAACACTGCCTGGTGACCAGCCATGAGACAGGCTGGCTGGGCCTGGTGGTGTAGGCTTATAATCCCAGCACTTGGGAGGCTGAGGCAGGAAGATCACCGAGTGTGTTGCTAGTGGTAACTACATAGTGAGACCCCATGTCCAGAAACCAATGGAAATCTGAACTACCTGGGTGGTTTCCTGCCTGTCACCACCTGGCGACTCTGCTGTGATTGTGCTTTGGACCAAGAGGTGGCGGCCAAGGGCAGCTGGAGGTGAGCAGGAATTGGCCCCTGTTGTGGGAGTGCTGGCTTGGCAAGGAGGCAGCATTCGGCTGCCCTGCCGGGGAGGCTTTTCACCCAGCCTCGCTGCCACCCAGTGGCATGGAGTGCTTCCTGTGCTCATGCCGCGTGAGTGTGTGACCTGGATCCCGCCGGGCAGCCAGGAGCCTCCTCCGGAGCCTGGCCCTTTTCCTGGCCCTAAACTGTCACCATTTGTCAAGCAGGGCTCCTCGCCAACCTCTTCCCTTGTGACTTAAATTGGCTCTAGAATAGATGCAAGATGACCCAGGGACTCCAGGGACACCGTCCTGAGGCCGAGGCGGGTGGGTTGGAGGACAGACAGTTCCCTGCAGGTGGCTGCTGGTCTCCTGGGACTCATGGAAATGCCCTGCCACTCTTCACTGCTGGGGCGTGCCCTGCTTCCCCCTCGACCTCCAGCACCTCCAGTCCAGTTAGAAAAAGAGTACAGAGTTGTACACGGACCAGTAACACCAAATGCTAGCCAGAGAACTGGAGCTGAGCAGAGCCAGCAGGCACTTGGCAGGGAAGGAGACTGCGCTTTTGGGGGGTTTTTTTGAGTCAAGGTCTCAGCTATGCAGTTCAAGTTGGCCTTGAACTCACTGTGGAGCCCAGACTGGCCTCAAACTCAGCAGTCCTCATGCCTCAGCCTCTCAAAAGCTGGGACTATAGGCGTGCTCCGCCACGCAGGGCCTGTCGAGCTGCTGTTACAGGCGCCTGAGCACATCCCCAGGGAGTGTGAGTGAGGACAGGCAGGCTCTGAGGGAGTTTCTGACCCTCTTCCAAGCTCGGTTCCGAAGGCTGTCAGAGCCTGCATCTGCTCACCAGCTCCGGACCTTACCAGCTCATCCCTGCCACCACTGCTGCCCCCAAAAGTAAGCTGCAAAGGTGGAGCACACATCTGTAATCCCCGCACTCAAGGGGCCGGGGCAGGAGGATTGCTGGGCTCGGGTTAATTTACTAAGGCTTCAGAAAGCAGATGGCCAGCCCGTGTTGGACAGTGGAGGATGAAGGGTGGCGGGCTGGGCAGTTTCCCCACACGGGTGTCTCAGGAGGTCATGCCACTGGTCCTGCGTGCACAGCTACTGCCCGGGGCTCGTCCGCCGGCTTTGCAGGGTCTGCACAGCGTGTCCTCAAGCATCGCTCCGTGCAGTCCGGCTTCTTCCTCCCTGGTGCCATCAGTTTTGGGTTCCCCAGGGGCCCTGCAGGGCCGGGGGTTTCTTCCCATCGTGAGCCTGTGCACCCCTTCACCTGGCGGTGGGCAGTAGGTTACTTCTGGGTCGGGACTGTGCTGACCACAGTTTTTATGGACACCATGCTGTTTGCGTGCACCTGCATTACCATGCGTTCCCATCAGCAAGAGATTGCCTTCTTGAGGCACGGTCTCCCTGAACTGCTCCGAGAGCCTTTGAACTCTCCAGCCTCCAGCCCACCTCAGTTTTCTAGTACAAACAGTATGGAGGTTTGAACTAGGGCCTTTGCACTCAGCTGCATCCCCAGCACCTTTTCATTTTTTTTTATTGTGAGATGGTGTCTAATCACTAAGTCCCTAAATCGCCCAGGTTAGGCTCACATTCAGGACCCTCCTGCCTCAGCCTCCCAGAATGCCAGGATACAGGTGTGCACTACCACATCACATTTTTCATTTACTGACAAATAATAACTATATTGGTACCATGTGACATTTTGATGCATGTATGTAATTAAGAAAAATTGTTTTATATGTATACATTGTGAAAAGTGCAAATCAGGCCAATGGACATACCCATCACCACAAATACTTATTTTTTATGGTGGAGACATTTAAAATACTCTTCTCAGCTGGGCATAGTAGTACATGCTTGTAATCCCAGTACTTGGGAGGCTGAGGCAGGAGAAGCATTGAGTTTGAGACCTGGGTTACAAAGTGAGCTCAAGTCAAACCTCAACTGCATAGTGAGACCCTGTCTCAAAAGAGACCAAAAATAAAAACTTTTCAGCTACTTCGAAGTTTGTAGTAAGTTAGTATTAGCCAATTTTTTTTGTGTGTGCTGGGGATTGAACTCCCAACCTTGCACTTGCCAGGCAGGTGCTTAAGCCACTGAGCTAAATCCCCAGCCCTAGTATTAGCCAATTTTAAAGAATGGGCTGGGGGCGGGGATTTAGCTCCATGGAGTAAGCACCTGCCTGGTGAACCCAAGGTTACGAGTTCAAGCCCCAGTACCGAAAAAATAAAACAACAAACTGGGGATGTAGCTCAGTGTCCCCCCAGCTTCAATCCCAGTATTCCAATAACTAGATAAACAAAACAGATGAAACCTAACTCCCAGCACTTTGGAAGGCTGATGCAGAGGATAACAAGTTCAAGCCCAGCCTGGGTAGTTTAGTGATTTAGGGAATCCCTGTCTCAGAGTTGGATGTGGTGGCGCAGGCCTGTAATGTGGGATACAGAGGCAGGAAGACTGCTGTGCGTTTGAGCAGCCCGGACTACATACACAGAGAGACTGTCTCAAAAAAAACAAAACCAAGCCAGGCATGGTGGTGCACCAAGTATCCGAGCATTCAGGAGGCTGAGGCAGGAGGATTGCTACAAGTTCAAGGCCAGCCTGGACTCCATGGCAAGTTCAAGACCAGGCTGAACTACATAGTGAAACCTTGTCTAAAAAACAAAAACACTAAACAAAACACTGTGAAGAGAGGGGTCAGCAGGGCCCAAACTGCGCTTCCCTGCAGAACATCACAGTCTGCGAGGTGACCCCGCTGTACCGCGTGACCAAGGGTGAAGCCCTGGCTCCGGTGGCTGCCCTGCCTGCTAGAGGAGGGCCAGGGCGCCCATCATCTGATCGCTGGGTGGTAGAAAAGAAAGCTAGGACAGAATGAGGCCATGAGGGAGGCAGGAGGAGAGAGGGATTGTTTGAAGGGTGCCGGCTGGGAGAGCCACAGCCCATTTCTGTTCAAAGCGCCTTCCGGGAAGTCCGTGATGCATGCGTGGCTCCGGCCCAGACAACAGGCCCTTGGGAAAGCAGCCCTGCACTGGGGTGGCCCATCAAAGAGGCCACTGTGAGGAAAGGACACTTTAACAGGGACGTTTGGGTTGAGGCGCCTCCCGGCAGGGCGGAATGGATGTGCTGTAAAACCCTGCAGGTGCCCTGGAGACACGTCGCAGCACTGTGGTACTTCAGTGAGTGGACAGTGAGTGGTCTGTCTGAGGGTCCTTGGCTCCGTGCCCAGCACCTCTTGCCGTATTTGTTTGTTTATTAGCAGCACTAGAGGCCAGATAAACCCAGGACCTTCACACTCAGCTGCACACCCAGGCTTTTAGTTACTTGAGAGTTTTGAGACAGTGTTTTCCTATGGGTTCAGGCTGGCCTTGAACTCACTGTATAACCCAGGCTGGCCTCAAACATGCAGCAGTCCTGCCTCAGTGTCCTAAGTGCTGGGATTACAGGCACATATACCATGGCTCATTTTTTATTTTGTGACAATCTCCCTAAATTGCCCAAGTTAGACTTGAACTGGCAATTCTCTTGCCTCAGCCTCCCAGAGTACTGTTTTATAAAAAGGTTTGAGGAGCTAAGGGCATCAATTCCTTAGTATGCAAAAAACACTGGACATGTGGACACACCTGTAATCCCAGCACTCAACAGGCTGAGGCAGGAAAAACAGGTTTGAGGCTGGCCTAACTACACAGCAAGACCCTGTTTAAAAAAGCAGCAAAAAAAAAACGCTGAGGGAGACGAATCACCAGCTGGGCTCTTCCGCGTGCCTCATGGGTCCACTGAGTGATAGAATCAGCGCTTCAGGCTTGTTAGGCCAGCACTGCCTCGTGAGACTCCTCCCCGGCCCATTTTTTTTGTGAGGCAGGGTCTTGCTAAAGTTGTCCTGGCTGACCCTGGACTTGTCACACACTTGCCTCAGCCTCCCAAGTAGCAGGATTATAGGTGTTCACCACCCTAGCCAGCAAAATGCTTCAAAGTGGAAATCTCCGTTTAATGGAGACAGAGAGTCCAGAGTCACCAGGCCGGCTCAGTGGTACACGCTTGTAATTCTAGTGCAGCCAGGAGGATCTCAAATCAGCCCGGCTGGGATAATTTAGGGAGTCCCTGCTCACAATAAAAAGGGCCAGGATGTGGCTCAGGGCTGGAGCACTTGCCTAGCCTTGTGGCGTGTCTAGAAGTCTCCCCCAAAGCCTCACGAGGTCATAGGTGGGGCTTTTCCGAGGTGGCCGAGTTCGGGTGTGTGATGCTGGGATCCAGGCCGTGCGTGACGCTGG
>PVJX010021749.1:0-18318 GCA_004027295.1 Dolichotis patagonum | reverse complement strand
GCGTGACGCTGGCATCCAGGCCGTGCGTGACGCTGGCATCCAGGCCGTGCGTGACGCTGGCATCCAGGCCGTGCGTGACGCTGGGATCCAGGCCGTGTGTGATTGGCCCACTGATTAATTTGGCATAGTTCAGCTGTGGATGATGGGCAGGTCCACCCTGGGTGTGGGTGGCACCACCCAAAGGCGGGTACCCCGGAAGGGACAAAAGGGAGAGGCGGGCTGGGCTGCTGCCTTCTGCCCACCATTGACCGTTTCTGCGCTGCGATGCCACCCTGCTTTGGAGCCAGCTGACTGTGGACTGAAACTTCGATGAACTGTGCGCTACAACAAACCTTAAGCCTTTGAGTTCGGGTGTTAGCAAACAAGAAAAGCAACTGTGTCTCAGCAACAAGAAAGGTAACTCGGCAGCTCTGAACAAGTGGGAAGATGATTTATATTTTTGTAGCACTGGGATCAAACCTGGGGCCTCACATATGCTGGGCAAGCGCCCTGCCTCCCCCTGAGCTACACCCCAGCCCCAGGGCCCTGCCCTTCCTCTGACACGAACCCTACACGCTCCTTCCCCTCTCACTTGGGTGCTCTTTAACTGAGGGTTATTGAGGTTTAATGCGCACACAGGAAAACCCGAGGTTTTACAGCTACAATTCGAAGTTGTGCTGTTTTATCTACTTGCATTGCTGGGGATCAAACCCAGAGCCCTGTAGTGTCACCAAGTGCTTTGCTAGGAGCTACAGCCCTGGCCACAGGTCTGAGTCTGTCTTTCTCTCTTTTTGTGGTGCTGGGGATCGAACCCAGGGCCTTATGCGTGCGAGGTAAGAGCTCTACCACTGAGTCACAGCCCCAGCCCTCAGGTCTGAATCTTCATGAACAGAGTCTTGTGAGCACCGCTGCTGTGAAGCTACAGAACACTTCCATCACCGATTTTGTTTTGCTTTGTTTGAGACAGCGTCTCACTCCATAGCCCAGGCTGGCCTTGAACTCCTGACAATTCTCCTGCCTCAGCCTCCCGAGTGTTACCATGCCTGGCTTTACTAGAGTTTTAACTGCTTTTCTGTAATGGCTAATGACACTGAGCAGCTTTTCATGTACTCACCTGACATTTCTATATTTTCCTTGGAGAGGGGTCTGTCATGACTGTCGCTCAGTTTCTAATGAAGTAATGTGAATTTTCTAACTGAGCCTCCTTTTGAATTTTCTATTTACAGAGTCACGTGTGTGATCACAATCAGGTTGTGGTGAATCGTGACAACTGTTTCCTAGCTTCTTTGCCTTCTCTCTCTCTCATGGCTTCCTCACCTTGTTGGACCTTTCCTGCAGTGTTTACTGGTCGTGGTGAAAACCAGTATGCTTGTCTTGTTTCTGACCCTAATGCGGAAGATCCACCCTCCTGCCATTAAGCATGGTATTAGCTGGCTGTTCACAGACGTCCTTTCCCTGGCTCAGAAAGTGCACTTCAGGTCCAGCCTGGCTACGGGTTCTGACTAGGAAAGGATGAATCTATTTATCAGGCACTTTACCAAGCTCAAGATGACCATAGTTTTTCTCTGTTAGCTAGTTAATGGGGTTTTTTTGTTGTTGGTCTTTTTGAGACAGGGTCTTGCTATACAGGTCAGGGTGGCCTTGAACTCACTATGTAGCCCAGGCTGGCCTTGAACTCGAAGCTATCCTCTTGCCTCAGCCTCCCAAGTGGTGGGATTACAGGCATGCACCATCACGCCTGGCAGTTAAACTAACCTTACATTCTTTTATTAAACTTCTTTGATAATACTGTATTTCTCTAGATGTCTAGCTGACTGATTTACTGGTGTCTTTCGGGGTGAGGGTGTGTGTATGCACCCATCTAAAACTATGTTCACAAGGAATGCTGGCCCATAACTGTTTGGTACCAGGGATCGAACTCACAACCTTGCGCTTGCCAGGCAGGCACTTAGGCTGCTGAGCTAAAAATCCCTGGCCCTTGTTTGTTTTTGATACAGCCTGCTGCTCAGGCCAGCCTCAGGTCTTCTTCCTGCTTCAGCTACTGAGCAGCTGTAACTACAGGAATGTATCACTGTGCCTGAGGAGTCCTTGTCAGGGTTTAGAATTAGAATTATATTGGCCCCATGAAATATGCTGAAAGATATTCCTTTCTCTGTTCTCTGAAGAATTTTGTGTAGGATTTGAGTTATTTTTCTTGGCATATGACAGATTTCACCAATGAAACCAGCTGGTAATGTAGTTTTCTTTGTAGAAAGTTTTGTTTTTAGTAGACTTTTTTCTTAGTTTTTCTGAGACAGGGTCTTGCCATGTAGTTCAGTGTGGTCTTGAACTCACTATTTAGCCCGGGCTGGCTTTAAACTCATGGGGATCCCAAGTTCTTGGATTATAGCCAGATGCTACTATGCCCAGCTTTTTTTTTTTGGTCTTTTTGAGCTCACTTCATAACTCAGGCTGGTCTTGACCTTGCAATGATCCTCCTGCCTCAGCCTCCCGAGTGCTGGAATTGTGGGCATTCACCATGCCCAGCTTTTAGTAGACATTTCTGGGGGTAGTGGCTGAGACAAGGCCTCACTATGTAGCCCAGGTGGGGCTCAAACTCACTGTGACCCTCTTGCCTCAGCTTCCAGTGCTGGGACTACAATTGTGTGTCACCACGCCCAACCTGGACTTTTATTTTAGAATAGTTTCCTATGGCTTAGAATAGTTTTAGATCTGTGGAGAAGTTGTGAAGATAGTAGAGAATTCTCACATACCGGACACCTTGTGTTATGGCAGGTGTCTAGATGTCCCCACACCCCAAAGCCTCATGGGGTCATGGGAGGGGCTTTTTCAGAGGTGGCTGGATCTGGAGTGTGTGATGCTGGGATTAAGGCTGCGTGACTCCTAAATCAGTCCACTGACTGGTTGGGCACCACCCTGGTCCTGATAGCCGGGGTACAATATAAGCGACAGAGACTTGTCTTCTCCCTTGTCTGCTAGCTTTTGCTGTCTTCTGGCGCCATAAACTGTTTCTCCTCTGCCATGCCCCTCTGTCACACTACCCTGCCTTGGGGCCCATTATGGACTGAAAACTCTGCAAACTGTGAGGTACATAAACTTTCCCCTCTTTGTTTTTTTTTTTGGTACCGGGGACCGAACTCGACCACATGCTTGCAAGGCAGGTGCTTATGCCGCTGAGCTAAATCCCCAGCTCCCTCTCTCTAACTTTGGGTGTCAGGTATTTGTCTCAGCAATAAGAGAAAAGTAACTAAGACATGCAGTTTTCATTATTTTTAATTGAAATTATAAGGAGGGGCTGGGAATTTAGCTCAGTGGCATAAGTGCCTGCCTTGCAAGTGTGTGGTCTTGAGTTCGATCCCCGGTACCGAGATATATATATATATATATATATATATATATATATATATATATATATATATATAAATAAATAGGTAGGAAGGTAGATTTTAACAGATTCAATATTTTAGCGCAGCATGGTAGCACACACCTGAATCCCCACACTCAGGAGGCTGAGGCCGCTGGGTCGCTATGAGTTCAAGGCCAGTCTGCACTACATAAAAAAAATTTTTTTGGCATAGGGTTTTTCATAATACTGTTTTACAATTCTTTTAAGGTTCATAGGATCTGTAACAATAACACCTGTTTTCATTGCTGATATTGGTGGTGTTTTTCTTTTGTTTTGTGGGTGTTTGCTGCCAGGCACTGAACTCAGTAGGACCTTGGGCACCAGGACAGTCCCTACCACTCAGCCCCAGCCCCAGGCAGGTGGGTATTTCTTCTTTTTCCTTAGTCAGTCTTGCTCACAATTTATGAATTCTATTGATCTTCAAATAATCAAATTTAGCCGGGTGTGGTGGCATATACCTGTAATCCCAGCACTGGGAGGCTGAGGCAGGAGGGTCACTGAGAGTTCAAGATCAGCCTGGGCTACAAAGTGAGTTCAAGGCCAGCCTGAACTGCATAGTGAGGCCCTGTCTTAGAAAAAAAAAACAAAAAACAAAAACCAACCAAATTTGTTTTAATTTTTTTTCTGGTTCATTGATTTCTCTATTAATTTGCTGTTACTTGTGTTTACCTTACTAGATTTTTTTTTCCTAGTTCTTGAGGAAACACTTTAGATAACTGATTTTTCCTTTCTTCCTTATTATTTTGGGTTTTTGAGACAGGGTCTCGCTGTGTAGTGCGGGCTAGCCTCCAGCCCGGGTGACCCCCCTTCCTCAGCCCAGCTCCTTTCCTTTTTAATTTACAGCTGTGTACTTCCTGAGCTGGCCATGGTGGCACATGCCTCTGACCCCAGCACTTAAAAGGCTGAGACTGGAGGATTACTAGTTGGAGGTCAGCCTGGACTACATATGGAGTTCAAGTCTAGTTTAAACTACATAGTGAAAACTCTGTCTCAAAAAGCCAAGAAGAACCAAATCAAACCAAACCAAGCCAGAAGGGAAAAAAAAAAAATCCAAACAAATGCCAAACCAAAAAGAAGAGCCAGACCTGATGTGTAGGCCTGTGATCCCAGCATTTGGGAGGCTGAGGCAGGACTGCCCCTGACTGTGGGGCCAGCCTGCACTACACAGTGGGACTCTGCCTCAAAAAATTTTTTCTTCTTCTTCTTTTTTTTTTTTAGTTGTCTTCTTATCAGGCCCTGGGATAACTGCTGAGGGAAATAGAAAATAAGGGCAAGTCTTCAAGAAGATTGAAGTGTGGAGGGAGAAAGGCAGGGAAAGAATAGCAAGAGCCCGAGTGAGTGATGTGCTGAATGCAGACAAAGGCAGCCTTCGGGGGGAAAGAGGCAGAATAAAGGAGGGTTTCTTGGAACAGGCGGCTTGTTTGTTCTTTGTGGTACTGGGGATTGAACCCAGGACCTTTGCACTGAACTACACCACCTCTTTTTAATCCTTTTTTTGAGACAGTCCCTTACTAAACTGCTTAAGTGCCTAGGCTGGGCTTCATTGTGTGATCCTCCTGCCTCAGCCTACCACAGGGCTGGGATTTATAGGCATGCGCATTAAAGTCTAGCTGGAACAAGTGCTTGTAATTTGCATCCTGAAGAACAATAACAACTTGGGTTCTCTGGGTAAAAGAGGGGAGAAACTGAAGGGTGTGAAGTCCCTTCCAGACAGCAGGTCATGCCCAGACTTGGAAGGCTGTCTAAAGATTCAAAAGACTAAGTGGTTCATGCTGGGCACGGTGGCACACACTCATAATCCCAGCACTCAGGGAGACTGAGGCAGAGGG
Source organism: Dolichotis patagonum (assembly GCA_004027295.1). Classification (NCBI taxonomy): domain Eukaryota; kingdom Metazoa; phylum Chordata; class Mammalia; order Rodentia; family Caviidae; genus Dolichotis; species Dolichotis patagonum. The sequence goes on along the minus strand of PVJX010021749.1, from coordinate 13,104 downwards.
ATCAAAAGTCTGAGCCCAACCTGGGTGTATTAGTTACTTTTCTCTCATTGCTGATAGAAAATACCAGCCATGACAATTTAGCAATTTAATGAGGCCCTGTTTCAAAATAAAAAATAATGAAAGTGTAAGGCCTTGGGTTCAATACCCAAGGCTGCCAAAAATAAAAACCCAAACTAGATGGTGCAGAATGAGTAGAATACTGCAAAGTGTGAAGGTGGCAGTGGCCTCGCTTCTGCAAGGTCTCCTATTTCCTGGTACTTTTTGAATACAGGGTCTTGTTATATAGCCCAGGCTGGCCTTGAACTCAGCAACCCTCCTGCCTCAGCCTTCTGAGGGCGTGACAAGTGTATACCACCAGGCCTGGCATTGGCATTAGTTTTTCAAAAACAGAATATTTGAATAAGTATTTAACTGGGATAATATAACCTTTTAATATTTACATCTACTGCTTATCCGTTTTCTTCAAAGAAAGCGGAATCCCTTAGTTAATCCACCCTGAATAAAGAAAAATTACTATGTTGATAATGGTCCTGGGAGTGATGTGAGCTTTTCAAACTAAACAGACCCACAAAAAACTGGAGGAAGGAATTAGAAACCGTCCAAGCGCCTTTTTTGACCCAGGGTCTTGCTATGTAATTTGAGCTGGTTTTATACTGTGTAGCCCATGCTGGCCTCAAACTTGCAGTCTTCCTGCCTCAGCCTCCTGAGGGCTGACAGCACGTGTGTGGCACCATGTGTGTGATGGCCCCGCTGCTGGCGGGTGATGGTTTTGACTCAGAGGCTGAGTGAGAACCTGTGGGAGGTACAAATGGTGTAGACTTCGTGGAAGACACTTCCGGTGTGACCAAACCTCCCGGGCAGAGTGTTGCATCTGGTGCTGGGAATGCGACAGAAAAGTGGGCACAGTGCATGGAGCCAGTCTTTGTGCCAGCCTCCAGGAGAGCTGCATCTGGTGGCTCAGCTCCGGGGGGACGAGCCCGGCTCTTGCCCAGGCCAGAGGCTGTAGTGGCTCAGGGAGGAGCCTGAGGCCACCACCCCAGTCTGGGCATCTTCCCGCCCCTGATCGCTATGGACCAGCTGTGTCCCGGCCAGCTCATGCCCAGCAGCAGGTCTGACCCTCTGGGGCCACCTCTACGTCACCCTTCTGGGCTCAGGACGAGTCTGCGGCCACTGGCAGTCACGCCAGCTCTCTGGAGGGGAGCAGGAGTGAAAAGCTGGTTGGGCCGTGCCCCACCTTGCTCTGCGTGGCCCCCCGGGATATCCGAGAGGATCCAGCTGCGCCTGTGCAGAGACCCCAGTCCCCAGGACGGTGCTGTTCTGCCTGCAGGAGGTCAGCAGCTTCCAGTGGTGTGCAGTGCTGACCGGGGGCCTGCTGCCCCTCTCCACGTCACCAGACAGAGCCTGCAGGCTGAGGGACACACGTGCCGGGGTGCTGCCTGCAGACCCACGGCTGCACCCGATCAACCCTGAAACAGCAGCCCAGCTCCTGGGTGTCTTCAGAATCATGGCTGTGTAATTTCATCCCAAAGACCACAGTGTTTTGTTATGTAGTGGCTTCAGCTCCAAAATCAAGCCTTGGGACGCCAGGGCCGGCCAGGAGGTGAGGAGCCACTTGGCGGCCGTGTAGCAAGTCCTGGGCAGCCTCTTCCTGCGGCCAGCTTCGAGTTCCTAAGCAGCGTGGACACGTGCAGCTGGGGACTGCACCAGCACTGCCTGGGACTTCTGAGCTCTGTCAGAACCAGATTTTCCAACAGAGGTACACCTGCCCGGTCTGGCCCTGCCCCGTAGAGGCCTGAGTTCCTGTTGCAGACCAGTGGCCACTATCTGGCCCTCTTCTAGGCCGTGGCCCTCCTGTGTAAGCGATGGCAGCGCTACCAAGGGCATAGGGTGGAAGGCTATGCCGTAGCCCACGAGTGCCCTCCCTGCGGGGACCTCCTGGTGACTGGAAGCTCTGATGGCCCGGTCCTCATGTTCAGCGTCTGCATTGCTGGCCTGGTGTGCAGGCTGCAGGGACGCATGCAGCCCTGTATGGGCACCACCTGCCACCCCGTGCTCCCTCTGTCCTTAGCATCTGCTCCTGGGGAGGTGACAAGACCTGGCCCTGACAGTGGCCCAGTCTGGCAGCCATCCTCCTGCCTCAGCCTCCTCAGCCACTGTACCTGGCTGATTGTTAAGAATTTATCTTGAGGAATTATCTGAGATAGGGACCAGGATTAATATGCAGGGATATTGAAGGCTGTAGTTCTACTGAAATGGCACAGAACTTTAGCTTCTATCAGTGGGGAAATGGCAAAATAATCGATGACACATCCTTAGGATGGACTATAAATTAAATAGAAATGGCACAAAAATAGCACAAAGTGGTCAGAAAAATGCAGGACACAGATATACAGAATGTGTTCAGTGATAGCCATGATTTAGTTTTTTATGTCCTCTGTATTTTTCAAATTTTTGACAATCTACTATGTCTACAAAGGGACGTTCAGTGTTTTAAATCAGAAACATAACAGCAGAAGAGAAAGCTAGAAACACAACTAAAATGACCAAGGGCTTGGGAATTCTGTCCCATGAAGATTGACCTACATGAGTTTGAATTCTACATTGCCTGTGGCAAAGGCTGAGGAAAGTGTAATATAAGCTGCCGTAAACTGAATGCCTGCTGTGTACCAGGGCTGAAAAGCTCTGTTATCCACTTCCATAGTTTTAATACTTATTTATTGGGTTTCTGAGACAGAGTCTCACTGTGTAGTCCAGGCTGGCCTTAAAAGCACAGTAATTCTGCCTCAGCCTCCCAAGTGCTGGGATTATAGGCATACTGTTTTTTTTTTTTTAAATTTTATTTTAGAGAGAATAAAACCAAACAAAATAAGACAGAATAAAGCAAATCAAAACAAGTCAGTGTAAGTGACACAGGATTTCAAAACAAGGTAACAGGAAATCAACAATGGTTACCATAATGTCTCTTGTTGTCTTCAAAATTGCTGCCCACACCTTCAGACACAGTAAAATCAAACAAAGCAGAAAAAGAATAGAACCAATAAAAACAAAACAATGACTGCAATATAAGCCTTCAAAATAAGATAATAGTAAATCCAAAATGGCTACCGTAAGTATATCTTTTTATCTTCGAAATAGCTGCCCATGCCATCAGATACAACAAAATCAAACAAGATAAAACAGAATAAAACCCAACCAAACAAAACAATGGGAATGATACAGGATTTCAAAACAAGGTAATAGGGAGTGAACAGTGGCCACCACCTTCAGAAGGCGCTGCCCCACAGATGCTGCACTGCATCGCTATCCTCTAAATAGATGACCACACTACCGGCTTTGGGCCTGCAGAGTCAGTGAAACCCTAAACACTACAAGCATGAAGTTGTATTTTACCTCATTAGCTATCATCACAGCCTGTGTTTCTCCAGATCAGCCTGTTCTTATGAGGGGGTGGACAGGGAGGGACTGGCATCTGGCTCTCTGCCAGTCAGCCAGTGCATGGCACCAACTTACAGGATGTCTTAGCTTCTTGTTGACTTCTTGCTCTTCTTTGTCTTTTGAGACAGGCTCTCACCATGCAGTTCAGGCTGGCTGGGAGCTCACTTTGTAGTCTGGCCTGGCCTCGAACTCGCACGATCCTCCTGCCTCAGCCTCCTGTGTGCACCACCATGCCTGATAGGGGCAGTTTTCACTTTTTATTTTTTTAAAACTTTCGGAGGCATAGTTTTTTAAAAGTGATGTAATTGAAGTTCCAGCTCAGTTTGGCATTAAATCTAGATCTTGTTGGGTTATACTAAATACAGACCCCCGTCTGTATTTAGGCGTGGTGTGCAGGCCTGTAATCTCAGCACTCAGGAGGCTAAGGCAGGAGGACTGCCAGAGTTCAAGGCCAGCCTGAACTTGAGTGAGACCCTGTCTCAAAAAATAAAAAGAACTCACTGACAAATCCTGCCCAGGGTTTTCTAAAGATTAAGGGCATCAGAATGGTGCTGTATTAGGTTTGGTCAGGGCAGCAGAGAACAGGTACAGGTGATATCCCTTTGTCTTTCCTGGAGATTGTTAGATCTGTACAAAAATCTTTCCCGGGACAATCTGTTTTGACTTCCACAATATACATATACAATCCTCACTGCCAGAGACAAACACTCTTCATGGTTTACATTATGTGTAACACACACACACACACCTAGCCCTTTCCTGTACCTTAAGAGGAAGCATGTGGCCAGGACAGTGGTGCCCACCTGTAATCCTGGCATGGAAGTAGTCTGCCTGGACTACACAGTGAGACAGTTTTAAAGCAAAACAACGACTCTGCACCTTCAAAACGGAGAAACGTTTGCTGTTTTGTTTTCCTTTATCTGGCGATGCTGGGGATGGACTCCAGATCCTAGGCATGCCAGGCAAGCGCTCTACCACAGGTCCATCCGCAACGTAGCATGTGCTTTTGTACTAACAAAGGATTGCACAATAAATGTTGGTTCTTTCTAACAGACACCGTGCCCCATAAAACTTCCGGAGCTTTAGGCTGTCAAAGCACGTGCACTGGCGCCCTGCCCCGCCCCGTTCCTAGCTCAGCTACCTCACGCTGCATTCTCCTTTGCATTTAATTGCATCCCATCTTCCACACCTGAGCTTACCCCTCTCCCAAGCCTCCTTCCCTCCGCAACAGACCCACGCCGCCGGTGACCTTGGCCCTTACCCAGCGAGCTCGCGGCGTACCTTCCGCAAGGCCCCGCTTTCCGATGCCCCGCGCTGCCGGACCTCCGAGTCTCCGCCCGGCGCCCACACCCGCGCCTCCCCCCGGCTTCCTCTGCGCGCGCTCCAGGCTTACGCTACCCGCGTAGTGGCCGCCGAGCGTAGCGCGCCGCTCCCGCCTCAGACGTTCGTTTACGCCGCGCGGATGGGGAGGGCGCGATTCCCGAACGCGGCCTGCGCTACGAGCGCGCCGCCGTCCCGCAGCCCGGCGCGGCCTTACGCCGCTGACGCAGCGCGCCCAAGATGGCGGCGTGGTCGTCGTCGGGGGTGGCGGCGACAGAGGGGGCGGCGGCTGTGGCGGGAGCGGCAACGGCAGCCGTGACGGCGGTGACGGCGGCGCGGGACCTGGGCCGGGGGGAATGAGGCGGCCGCCGCGGGCCAGCGGCGGAGCCGTGTAGCGGAGAAGCGGCTTTCCCCTGTCTGCTCCCCTCGGGCACGCCGGGGGCGCGCGCGCGCGAGGCCGTCCGGAGCGGGCTCCCCACCCCTCGACTCCAGCGACCCGCACCGCACCCGCCCCGGGCCCGGAGGATGATGAAGCTCAAGTCGAACCAGACCCGCACCTACGACGGCGATGGCTACAAGAAGCGGGCCGCGTGCCTGTGTTTCCGCAGTGAGAGCGAGGAGGAGGTGAGGCGGGGCCGGGGCCGGGGCTGGGGCCCGGGCCGGGGCCGGGGTGCGGACGCGCCGCTCCGGCCCGGGAAGCTCGGGCGGGGTCTCCTCAGGCGGCGGCGCAGGGGCCGCGGGTCGCGGCGGGGGCACGCGGGGTGTCGCCTGTCACTCGGGAGCGGCCGGCGCGGCAGCGGCTGCTGCTAGGACCCGCGTGTCCGCGGCTCTGACCCGAGAAGGGCAGCCCCGCGCGTGTCACCCCGCACACGTGTGCGGGCCCGCGGTGCGCGAGCGCAGGCGGCCTTTGTGCCTCCCTGGCGGCGGGTTTGGGGTTCCCGGGGGATTATGTGAGCCTCCGAGCCCCACGCGCGTGTGGGGTGGAGCGGGGGGAGGGGGTCGGGGAGATTTAGGGCGCTGTGCACCAGCCCGAGCCAGCTGTCTGCTCCGCAGCGTGCTGCTTCGCCCTTATGGGGTTTCCCAGAGAAGAAAAGACAACTGATAAAAATCATTTTGTTGTTTTGTTTTGTGGACTGAAAATTTTTCATTTTTCTTTGTAAGGTCCAAAGCGGTATTTTCAGATCTTTGCCCTTTTCCTTGTGATGAAGACCCTTTAGGATTAAAATCAGAATTGCTAGGAACATAATAATGTTTTAGGATCAGTTTTTTTTTCCTGGGTGGGGGGAGGGGTGACCCAAGTAAGTAAATAAATCAGTGTTTGCCTCCCAAAGCCGTTTCTGTGGCGATGAAGGGAATTCAGAGAAGGCACATGTTCTGTAAATCCACAAAGAATAGCCAGCCGCTCTGGAAATTCATAAGATGCCTGTGGGAACGCATTTCTCTCATGTGCATGGTGGTAAAATGGCAGTTACACTGCAAACAATGAAGGGCAGTGAAATTCAGTGTGCTGTACATTCCCACATTTAGCAGTGGGCTCTGGCGCCCGGGCCACAGTGCAGTGCTTCGTGTTGAAATGGGGGAAAGGAACTTGAACGGTTTAGTTATGAAAAAGGCTGTGATGAAAGAGACAGACTGGACTGCCGGGGGTTGCTGTCCAGAGATACTTAGAAGGAAGTGGAAATTTAAGTTAGTGCCTGAAGAAAATTAGTGAAGCATTATTTGTGCTGGTGAGTGATGGATCGCTTGTGTGCTCTTTTGCATAAACATAGAAGGGAAGATTTGGAAATGTGTACTTTGCGTCCTAGCATATGTTATAAAAGCCCACCAAAGAAATGCAGTGTATTAGTGATGCTAAGTGGGGCCATATTGTAAATTATGTACTGTTTTGGAATACTTGAGCAAAGTAAAATTGTTGGGGTTGGTTACTGTTCTAGAGGCTTTGTTCTCTTTATATCATATGGGAAATCAGATGGACTCAGGCCTGTTCACTGGAGGGGAAACGAATTAGCATAATAACATATTTTACTACACTACCATGGTTAAGTCTGTGAGCACCCCAATTAGGAGTAAAAGGCTATATAATTTAGTCATAGAAATGATGCAAGGCTTTTTGTTTAAAAAAATCATACTAGAAATTGAAAACATGTGAGTATTTTGGGTACACTGGAATCCTTTTTAGATCATAAGCAAACATTTGATTCTCCGTTTTCTTGTTACAGGTCTTATTTATTTCATACTGACATTAGCAGTGTTAATGTTACCTACGCTGCCTTTTGCAAGTCACATCAGGCCTACAATTTGGTCCTTGGTGCTTAAAATTTTAATCTATTAAAAGAGAAGTATTTTTTGGTGCTAGGGAATTATTGCAGGGCCTTCGCACTGAGCCATGTTCCCCAGCCCTTTTTATTTTTTGAACAGTTTCCCTAAATCACCACATTGCCCAGGCCTGGCTCAAACTTACCATCCTCTTGCCTCAGCCTCTCAGAAGAAAGACATTTTTGAAATGGATTATATTTGCTTAATTACGGTGTTTCCTTTAGTGAATTTCTTTTTGAACATTGGCTAATGAGCAGAAGAATCATGTAAATCTTTAATTACAGATTCACTGGATGTTACAGCTAAAGCCTGGAAGAACAAGAAAATGGAGTGCGCCCGTTTCAGACTTGTTCATTTCAGCTGGATCAGTGTGTTTGAAATAAAGAGCCTACTGTGGCCGTAGCATTCTGTTATGTAGAATTAAGACAAACAACTCCCTCCCTGCCCAAAGTTGTTTAGATGGGGTCCTTTAATTGGGAGGGATTTCGGACCACAGAGTAATCTCCAGGGCAGTGCTGAACTTGCAGGTTATATAATTGTGTTGGAAGGGAAGTAATTTGTTAGTTCCAGGAGAACTTTTATGTTCTCAGCAGACATGCCAGAGACTGGAAGTATTAGCTGCCACACTTTGTGGGAAAGTGAAATTCAAACTTAATAGGACATTCCACTCTATTTTATTTTTTAATGGACACCAGTGGCTTTAATCAAGATAGAATGGTTCACAGAATGTTACATGGTACAATAGTAACGTAAATAGAAACAGAATCTTGATTTATAAACATAGCTAGCATCAAGAGACACACAGTGTGCAGAAGAGATGACAACACTGGGTGATCGTTGACCAAGAGTCAGACCCTCCCACGTTCTCTTGTCAGCCCCAGAAAGCTTTATTTACAGGCCAGCAGCGTGAGCAGCTGAACTTCGGCACCAGCTGAGTGAGCATGGGCATTTGCGGGGCACTTGCTGAGCGGGAGCTTGGGGACAGTTACCCAGGAGATGGGCGGAGGGCTCAGGGCTGGGGGCAGAAGCAAAGACAGAGCCAGTGGCACGATGGAAGTCTCTGTTTCCAAAATTCTGCCTTCTTTTCCTCTTGATAAACTAAAAGTAACCGGGAAAACCTCCTCTTACACATTCATTCTACTGATTGTTAAACACTGTGATACCTTTCCGAATTTTGAGTATTCATGATAACAGAGGTGTCTCCTGTGGTCATGTAACCTGATGTATAGTGGACAGGCTCCTCACTGACCTCCACTTCAGCCAGCTCGGGCCAGGGAAGGTGTGCCACTGGGTCAGGGTTGCCAGCCCTGGCCTCCCAGAAGCTGAATTGGGGATTTACAGAGCCACTTGGGTGTACTCCTGTGTCTGCGGATGTTTATTGTACTTGTTACTGTAATTATGTGATTTAAACATGGCACAAACCACTCCAGTGTGAGTTCAAAAAGGATAGTTTTGTGAGAAGTATTTCGAATGATTTGGACAGACTGTAAGTGCAGGTCACCCAGAACTGCTGCTTCGTTATGGACAAACAGAAAGATCAGGGAGGGAAATCTTAAGGTCTGGAAGGGTTTTGCACTAGGATTATTTCATGAATGCTTTCAGAGTTTTGTTCTTTGTAGAAACTAGGACTGGAAACCATGATGTCCACTGTTAGTGTGTGTCTTTTTTCAGGTATAGTGGTGCTCACCAGTAGCCCCAGCTCTTGGGAGGCCGAGGCAGGTGGATCACTGCAAAGTTCAAGGCCAGCCTGGGCTATATGGTGAGCTCAAGGCCAGCCTGAACTGCATAGCAGAATCCTGTCAAAAACAAACACACGCTTGCAATTTAATAGTAGACTCATACTTAAAACAAGATTGTGTCCTTACAAAAATTAGCAAATGAATACAATTGAAAAACCGTTTGTTCTGCCTGTTACCTCCCTGGTGCTTCCTTTTAGTAAACAGAAGTCTGAAACTTATTTTGTGCGATTTTCTTGGCCTGAATTGGCAGTGTGGCATCCATCTTTGCTGCATTCAGCTCTGGCCACCTAAAGCCGCGCCAGTGAGGCTGCTCCCCTCCCCTGCCCCCCTTCTCCCTTGTGATGAGGGGAGAGGAGCCACTAGCAGCGCACTTGTTTGTCGTAGGGTTGGTGAGTTGACACAGACATAAGACAGTTGAAACATCTAGGAGTGTGAAACACCCTAAGAAGGCCAAAGAGACAGAATCCACACCAGGTGACTCACAGTATCTGTAAAAGTTAAAGCTACTCCTGAAGGGTTTTTTATGTTTTAGTCTTTTTTTTTTTTTTTTAAACAGGGTCTGTCTGTGTCATTCAGGCTGGGCTCAGGCAGGCCTGCCTCAGTCTCCCAGGTGACTGGCATTGCAGGCATGCAGTCCCACACTTGGCTTCTGTTTTTTGGTGGTTTTTTTTTTTTTTTTTTTTGTACCAGTAACTGAACTCACAACCTTGTACTTGCCAGGCAGGTGCTTATGCCACTGAGCTAAATCCCTGGCCCCACAGTTGGCTTCTGAAGGGTCTGTTTCAACCTGGGGGACATAAATACTAACAGAAATTGTGTCTGTTACATTTCCTTGTGTATTAAAACTGTTATCAAAGGAGAAAAACATAAAGCCAGGTGTGGTGCACAATCCTGTGATCCCAGCAGTCTGGGAGGCTGAGGCAGGAGGGTGGCAAGGTTGATGCTAGCCTGGGCAGTTTAGCCAAACTCTGCCTCAGGATCAGAGACATTTGGGCTTGTGGCTCAGTGCAAAGGTGCCAGGCTCAAACCTCAGCAGCTCAAAAACTCCCTGCCCCAAGAAAAAGAGAAAACTGAAAGCACGGAGTTCAGATTTTGCTTAGACCTTTTCCCATGGTGAGCCCTCCCCCTCTGGGCCTCAGAGTTCCAGCTGGCGGGATTGGTGAGGAGCTGCGAAGCTGAGCGGCCTCTGTGGGCAGGGACTTTGGGGGCCAAGCGTTTGCCTCCACGGTGCCCAGGAGCAGGTGAAGGAGCGCCCTGCAGACCACGCCCCGGCGGGCTCTGGAGTGGGGAGGAAGACAAAGGCGCAGTCCCAAGCCCAGTCCCAGGGCCTCCTCACGGTGCGGGCTCCCTGCCGGGGCTGGGAGGCTGCTGCCTGCGCCGCGTCCTCAGGTCCCGGCAGCGTGCGCTCTGTCCCTTCACTGGGCCTTGGTTGGAGACCTTGTTCCTAGAGGGGCTTTTGTCTAAATTGCTTCACCGTCTGCATGTGAAAAATTAGAGAAAAGTTCTCCGTGACCTTCCCTCCAGCTCCTGTCTCGTTTCCCTCTTCCCTGCCGTGGCGGACGGAGCTCTTCAGGCATGGCGTCCCCACTTCTCTCCCGGGTCCCCCCCCTCCACCTTGCCCCACCTGCGGCGGGTCCTGGCTTCTCGGGTCGCTGGTCGCTGTGGGAGCCAGGCCTCCGGGCTGCCCCTCGTTCTTCCCGCCGTCAGGGCTGCGCCAGCCTTGCGCCGCGTATATTCCTCCAGGCAGCTCGTTTTCCTCGTCTTTTCACCTGTCGGGGCACAGTTTTTTTCTGGTCGTGCTGGGGATTGAACTCAGGCTGCATACTAGGGGGGCTGTATTTTTTCTTTTTGTGACAGGGCCTTGCTGAATTGCGTCGGCTGGGCTTAATTTGTGATCCTCCTGTCTCAGCCTTCCAGAGTGCTGGGATTACAGATGTTCACCACCACACCTGGCTCCTACCTTTAAATACTGGCTTTACACTGATCTTTTTTCTTTTTTTCTTACTTTTTTTTGAGACAGGATCTTGCTGTGTAGCCCAGGCTGGCCTTGAACTCACAGGAATTCTCCTGCCTCTGCCTTGTGAAAGTGAGGATTAGAGGTGTGCACCATCAGGCCAGCTCTTCTTTTTTCGAGGTGGGATCTCTGTGTGTTGCTTAGGTGGCCGCAGGTTCGTGGGTTCCAGTGGTCTTTCTGTGTCAGCCTCCTGAGAATAGCTGAGACTACGGCCCCTTACCACCAGGCTGAGCCTCACTGGTTATTTTCAAATGTCTATTTTTAGCCCTGCACACTTCTGAAATCAAGATGTATGTAGCCTGCAGTCTGTTCTGTATTTCCTTTTGGAAGCCTGGTGATAAGTGTCTCAGACTTAAAATGCTCAAACTGAATTCTTTTATTTTTTGGTGAAGATTGAATCCACTGACCTACACTTCCAGCCCTTAAAGTGAATTCGTTCTTTTTTTTTGAATCAGGGTCTCACTATGTAGCCCAGGCTGGCCTGGAATTGGCAGTGATCCTCCTGCCTCAGCCTCCTGAATGCTGAACTTACAGGTGTGCAGCACACACTCAGCCCAAACTGAATTCTTGATTCCAGCCATCAAAAAACAATCAACAAAAAGCAGAGGAAATGGCTGACCTCTTTCTGGAGAAGTCTGTGTACTCTCAGTGGCTCAGGTGGAAGCTAGTGTCCTTGGTGACTGGTCCCTTCCTTGGCCCGTCTGCAGCCGGGCCGACATTCCTGCAGCCCCCACTTCACTGTGCTGTGCAGAGTGCCCCACCGGTGCCTACTGCTGGCCTGTGGCTGAGGCTCCCTGCTGCCGCCCGCACTCCTCTAGTCTCTACCACAGCTGCCAGGTCGCGTCGCCTGCACAGTCAATCCCACATCTCATCTGTGACCTCTTAAGGCCCTGAGCGATCTGGTCTCCTGCCGGGCTCTGATCCTGTCTCTTGCTGCCCCCCCACCCCCCAGCCTGGGTATCAGCTTCTCCTCGGTCCTCTGTGTGGCTCACTCCCTCACGTTGGGTCTCGATTGCCGTCGCCTTGTGTGCGTGTCTCTTAACGATTGATCGAATGCCATTGCAGTGACATGAGCTGGTGTGTGCTGTGTCTTTCCTGCAGCACACCACCTACCAGACGTTGTGTATTACTGTTTATTGCCTTTCTCTCCAACAGAGTGTAAGCGAGTTCCTGAGGCTTGGCATTTTTGTCTGGCTGTTTCTTTTTTCATTCCTTTTTAAAGATGGTCTGGCCTTGATCTTGCTGAGTAGCCCAGGCTAATCTCAGATTTGTGACGCCTGCCTCAGCCTCCCAGAGTATGGGGTCATAGGGTGTTGCCACCATGTCCAGCTCTCTTTTCTGAACCTTAGTGGGCAGTCTTGTCCTAGGGCACTTGGGGTTCCTCTCTGACACTGTGCCATGGAGTCCGTCCTCTCTCAGGATTTATGTGCCAGTGATCCATAACGTACCACATCCCAGCCCTCCTGCTGCGGCCCTAGGGGTGAAGGTTTTCCTGTTGCTGACATCCTGGAACTTAGCGTCAGTGGCCAGATAGATGGTCAGACAAACTACAGTCAAGAGGTAGTTGCTAGTTTTTGTTTGCTTGCTTGGTTTTCTTTTGCGGTGGAGTGTTGCTGTATTTCCCAGACTAGTCGAACTGGATTCTCCTGCCTCAGCTTTCTGAGCAGCTGGGACAGTGAGCATATCATGGTAGTCATGGTTACTAGTTGCTATTTTCATGACTTGTTGATAGTGATTCACAACCAGCAGTGTATGTCAAATCTGGATTCTAAAGTTAATAGTATCAGAGTAGGTAATTGGGAGGTGGAGGCTGGTAAGGGATGGTCATAAAATTTTCCCATCATCATTTTATTTCTCTTCCAGGCAGGGTTTAGGAAATTTGATATTAGCTGAGTATGGTGGTCCATGCCTGTAAACGCAGCATTGAGCCAGCTAAAGCCAAAGGATCGCAAAGTTCAGGTCCTCCCCTGGGCACCTCAGGACCTGTCTCGGAATCACAAAGGGCCGGAGACAGAGCTCTGTGGAATGATGCCCAGGTTCGGTCTCCAAGACTGGAGACAGTGGGAGCAAGAGAGAAACTGAATTTAAATTTTTTAAAAATTTATTTTAAAAGGGAGTAAAATTAAACACAACAAAACAGAACAGAATGGAACATAAGAAAGCATAAATTTCAAAGCTAGACAACCAGAGATCTTCACTATCTGTCATATTGTCTCTTGTTTTCTTCCAAATGGTTGTCCATATCTTTGTATATGGAGCACTCATACTAAATAACATAGC
>PVJX010021748.1:0-31398 GCA_004027295.1 Dolichotis patagonum | reverse complement strand
TGTTTGCTGCCCTTGATTTCTTCTGTGTTTACCTCTCCTGGATTTATTTTCCCTGGGTCAGTGGCTGGAGGCTTTTTTTTTTCTTTCTCTTGTCATGTTTCTGGTTTCTTCCATACACCTGTAGAGTGTAGGTCCCAGCCCCTTTCCATATTGCTTGTGGCTCTTCTGGAGCATACTGGCTAAGGATTGCTGACCTCTCCAATTTACTGTTGATCACTGAGGTTCAAGCAGGGGCAGTGTAGGCTGACTCCTCTTCTCTGAGCCAGTCAATCAGTGGGGGCCTTCGCCACGCTAGTGTGTGGACAAATGGAACTGTTTCAGGACAACTTCATGGGCAGTTTCATCCCTGGCTTTTGGGTCCTGACCTGAGGCATGTCCCAGACTGAGCAGATCCCACCAATCTACTCTGGGCCAGGAGCACCCAACTGAAGCCACTGTGGTTCCTGGTTCAGGCCTGTCCTACCCAAATCTAATATGTTGTTCAGTTGGTCAACCCTCCCCCCACAAGAGGACCAAATTCCGAGCACTCACTGCGGGTTAGTGCAGGTCTCTATCCTAGCTCCATTCTCTATTGGGCTTGCCAACCCCTGACTTAAGTGCAGCTGTGAGTCAGACCGGCTCCGGTGAGAGTGCCTCTGGCTCCAGCCTGCCATCTATGTTTTTTCTTTTTCCTTAGTTTCTTCCAGGGTTGTGAGAATCCCTGTCCTTTCTTCTGGGCTTCTCCATGGTGGTAAATTCTAGCAACTGAGCTATTTCTCTTAGAGATGCTCTTTACCTTACTGCTTATCAATCTGTCATCTTCTCAGGACCTCGTGTGTGTGTGTGTGTGTGTGTGTGTGTGTGTGTGTGTTTTGATTGCTTTTTAATTTTTCTGTGCTTTTTTCCTTTAAAGAAATGTGGTTGTTGACATCACCAGAGGAGTGGGCTTTTCTGGATCCATCCAAAAAGAACTCTACAGAGATGTAATGTGTGAAAAAAATGTGTGAAACAAAGTCAGTGAAACACTAAACACTGTAAGCATTAAATTGTATTTTACTTGGATAGTTATTGTCACAGCCTGTGTTTCTACAGATCAGCCCATCATTTACCAGGGTCGGGGTGGGGGGACAGAGTTGGCTCTTCTTATATCCCAGACCATGTGCTGGAAGGGTCTAATATCTTGCTGTGCTCACAGTGGCCTATGCATTGCACTGATTCACAGGGAAGGCTTGCTTCTTGGTGCCTTCTTGTTTTCTTCCCTTGCAGTCTGCAAATTGCCACTTCTGTCTTGAAGCCAGTTAACCATGCATGGACTGAAGTCATGAGCCAAAATAATTCCTTCTCCTTTAAATTATATCAATGTGGAAATGACTAATACACAGGATAGATTGCAATTTCAAAAAGACTAAGTTAATGTTTGGTTCAGTTTTGTTTCTATGACACATTCTTTCAGGGAATCCAATAGTTTCCCAACCCTCAGAAGACCTGAAGGCCATTCTTTATTTTCTCAGCACCAAAAGTCTAGAGGAAAATCTCCTCTCCTGTTCAGAGGCTTAGGATATTTTTCATTAACCTTCCAGACTATAAAGATTCAGAATTCAACACACTTCTTTAGAGAGAACTGTCCATGTTTTTAAGACCTCTGAAACTTTCCTAGCTTTCCTTTTGTTCCTCTCAACCTCACTGGATAATTAAAGCAGTTGTCGCCATCTTTAAAAGAGTTCTCTGTCTCACAAAATATTCTTCTATTGAAATAAAGCCCAAATTCTCAGTCTCTTCTATATCTCAAATAAGCAAATTCTCTTGAGGAAAAAATGATTGCAAACTATCAATTCATTTCTCATGTTTCATCTGACTAAAATATATCTGTCTAAACCTTGTTTCTTTAATATATGTCATATTTTAAATACATTAATTTTTTATATTATCTACTGTTTCTAGTTTTACCCAGTAGAATTTTTCATCTGAAGGAAACTACAGTAGCCCACCTGGAAGTTTCTTACTCTAATTTTGTTTGCCAACATCTCTAAATAACTTCCATATTTTTCCTTCTGATTCTGATGTTAAAAATTTCAGCAACTTTACTCATTCCCTTAAATATTTATTGAGAGTCTGTTATGTACTTGAAACTGTGTTAGACATTAAGAATACATTTAAATTTTCAGTTCTTGTACTAATCCTGTATAAAATGAAGCTTATTTTCTTTTCCAACAAAACTCTTGAGTTCCTTAATTTTTCTCAAAAGAACAGTTTTTTTCTTGTGTATCAAAACCTAATTTATCAACTTCAACCCTCATCTCCTCCTTAAAATACTAAACATGGTTCCTCCATCTGTGTACTCACAAAGGACTTGGATTTACTCATTTAGAAAATCTCTCAAATTTATTTCCTTTTTTGCAGAAATCATCCTCTGTTCTAACATTCAAACTTATCTCTCTCTCCTCTGTCTCTCTCTCTCCGTCTCTCTCTCTCTCTCCCTCTCTCTCTCTCTCTGTCTCTCCATCTCTCTTAGATAGTTAGATAGATCTCTGTCAATCATCTTTTTTTTCTTTTTATACTATGAGGCAATGCAAATGTTAACATATCATTTGCTTGCTTAACACCATTTAATGAATTGGATTTCAGAGAATAAAACACAAATGCAGATTGGTTAGATTGTTTATTATGAAGTACCCTGCTTTACATAAAAGTCTTCCTTCTAGTTTAATCATGAAATGTCTTTCTCTGTAACTCCATATACTTAATTTTCTGAATGGACTTTTGTATCTTTCCACATCTTTCTTAGACTTTTATATCTTCAAAACATCATTCTTGTCATTCTTTCTACCACAGTCATCTTTAACATTTGATAGCCTAAGTGTTTATTAGTAAAGCAGACCAATATCCTTTGTTCTTTAAATTTCACTAATATATATCAGCTTTCTGTCATCATTTTATTTTTTGAATATCTATGGTCTTTGCCTTTACTTTTACCTTTACCTTCACTCAAATATTATCTCTAATCTTTACCTTGAAACAATCCAGTTCTTCCAATGAACAGTTTGTTGGTCTAAGTTATTAGAAAATTAAAAAGCAGTAAATAATTATTTATTCAGCTTCTTCAATCCACCTTATGCTTTAATTCTCACCTGAGATTAGGAAAAATACTTGCCTCTTCTCGCTGAGCAGCAACACAAGTTATTTACAATTGTATTTTACTAAACTTTCAGCTTGTTCTAAGATTTTAGATCCATTTTGTTTCAACACAGTGCAACTAAGCAATGTCTTCAACATTTTTTATATAATTTCTGTAAAATCTAAGTGAATTTTGCATTTTATGAAGATACATGACACTATCGCTAAATTTCCTTCCTATTGACTTCAATCACATCAAACATGCCCAAGACCCTCATCTGTGTATAGACACCCAGAATAAGACTTCCACATATGCAATGATTTCTCTGGCTTGATAACCTTATTTTCCTACTATACCCCTGTTTAGGTATATATATATATATATATATATATATATATATATATATATATATATATATAATCCCATAATGTATCTCTAATAGAGGTATTTGTTAACTTCAAAGTAGTTACTCAGATTACAAGATGGGATATTAATCAAACAATATAAACACAAACCAATCTTTTCAATGAACTAATAGAGATTAGTAGAATAAGTATCTTAGCTATCTTGTGAACATGTAATCTTTGTTTTGTTTTGTTGTCCTTCTTTTCTCCTTTCCCCATTCTCAGCTGTTCTTTCCTTTTGAGCAGTGTCTTCTCCTTTCACAATATCTCATGTACATTTTAAATTTCATTTACTCTTTCAGCTTTTAGAAGAAGAATAATAGCTTCAAATAAAACTTTTAACACAGATATTAGAGTTTGAAAACAGATATTTTTAAGGTCATACTGGAGAAGGTGGGCTCTTAGTCTAATATATCCAATGTTTGTTTGTTTGTTTGTTTGTTTTTTAAATAGAGAAACAGAGAGAAAATAGGTTGAGACAGTAGCAGTGCCTGAGTGCTGAATCTACAAGCCATGGAACACCAAGGATTGCCAGTTGTTACTAGAATCTATGAGAGAAGCATAGAAGAGGTCCTTCTTCCTAGTTCTAAAAAGGAATCAACACACAAATGTAAATGCTCTTATTTTAAACTTCTAGGCTCCAAAACTGTGAAGAACAAACTTTGATTGTTTTAAAGCACCAAGCTTGGTTACTTTGTCACCAAGGTCATAGGAAGATAATATAGGAATTAATGCAAGAGTACTGGAACCTTAAGATTTTCTCAAAAAATGCCAAATATTCTAATGTTTTCATTAGGAAGGCTTTACATTCATAAATTCCTTACTATTAAAATACATTTAAAAAGAAACTATGGAAGAGATCTCCTAATGTTATGCAAATTCCAAGTAATGAATTTACTGTTTATTTTAGAATGACTTGGAAAAATTGAACATTTACATTTTAGGGAATCTTGATGATGCATTTCTCTGTCTTTATTTTACTTTATTTTACAAATACAAAAATGATTTTTTAGAAATGTATGGGGAGAACTGGGAAAAAGTATGCACTTTCCAGAAAATTCAATTACATATCTTATAATATATGCAGGTATTTGTCTAGTAAAATGTACTGAGTCATCATGACTAAATGCCATGCAGAAAGTCAGCAAAGATGAAAATGATGTCAATTCTCTTTTGCAGATGATCACCATATATTTGAAAATTTTCACATACATTTAATGTATTCAAAGTCAGAAATATGGAAGGCTTGGAAAATATGTATGTAAAATACCAAACAGCTATAGGTGTAGCACAGAAAGGTATCTGAATGGGTTCTTAAACAAAGAGATAACCTAGGCAAAAATCAAACATGTTTATTTAAAACATTATGTAGATGCTTATTATAAGGGTTTGGTTTATGAAATCTTGAAGGTCAGAAAGTCTCAAGATCTTCAGCTGACAAGCTGGACTGCCAAGAAATCTGATGATACAAATATAAATCTGAGTCCAAAGTCCTAAGAAGCCAGAGAGCTGATGATGTAAGTTCCAGTCTGTGTCAAAGTCCAAACTCAATAGAATGTTGATGCCCTTATGCTAAGATAATCAGTGAGAAAAAATGCTGCCTCACTTAGCATTCGTGTTTTATTCAATATTCAACAGATTGAATGACAAAATGTTAATCTCATACAGAAATTCCCTCACAGACAGGCAAAATAATGTTTTCTCATAAATATCCCATGAATAAAGTTTTATTGGAACTATACATACTGGTTTGTTTATATATCACACCAGCTGTTTTCCACATGACACTGGTAGAGTTGAGTATTGTGATAGTTACAGAGACCATATGGGCCACAAAACCTAAAATATTTGTTTCTGGACCCACTATAGGAAAGTATTCTAAAAGCTGGACTGACAGCATGGATATAGATTGTTCAATAAATGCATTAATGAATGTATAAGTAAATACATAGAAGATATGTGATACTGTGACATGGAATTGCTGGGAGAAAATTCTGAATCTGAATTAAATTAAGCTAAGATTTTAAAATAAGAAAATGACATCACAAAATTAGACCACATATTTCTTGAGTATTTCCCAGCACAGTTCTGGGTCCCTGTGAAAAATATATAAAATGTGGAACTTAAAGTTCTTTCCTTGGAGAAACTTCATTTCAAGTAAGACATACATCTTGCTTTAATCAACAAGAATAGTCCCTAATAAAATTCTGAATATTTGTTACAAAACCTAAGTGCTGTTGTACTTTTTTAAAGCATGCTACTAAGACTGAGTTCATGAAGAAAACAAAAATAGGAAATCAAGAAAACTAATAGTTTGAAAATATTTCAGCTTCTGCTCCAACACAGATATCATATGCCCTGTAACCTAAAATGTTTGCTCGGACCTATTAATATAATGGGAACTGTTTTTAAACAGAGTACCAAAGTCTAAATGACTTTTGAGAAAATTGGTCCAGGTGGAATATATTGTTTTTTCACTTTATATCAATGTTTCTTAGTATTTATGTGTCCACCGGGGAACAAAGTTTCTAGATACAGTAGTTTTCAGGCCCAGATTGTTTAGTGCTTTGTTTAATGCTTCTTTTAATAAGTCCAGTTTCTTCCTGTTCTGGCTTTTTGTGGAAATCATTATGAGTAATTTGTAGAATTATTAACTTGATTCAGTATTTCTCATAAATTTTCAACTTTGTTGTAGTTCCTTCAAATGAATTGCTCTTTTCCTCTACTATGTTTTGGCTGATTATTAAAGGGATGACTATAAATCTATTCCTAAATTATTCAACAGGCTTCACGTAACTGCAAAAATTACCACAGAGATGATTATATAATCAAGTTCAACTCCAAGTGTGTGTTATAATTGTCTTGCTTTACCATGCAATATATCACCAATATCCTAAATTTCAGAAGATTTCACAAGGCTGACTTAGACATTGCATATCTCATTTTGCTAATTTGATTAAGCATGACATCAACACTGAGAAAGTTTACTGGATACAGTAAGGAGAGAACTGGATGGTAGGGTATTCATTAATCAGTTATCTTTAATAATTAAAGATAATTAAATAATTAAATAATTTCTTTTTATTCCATGGAGTTCATAGCTATCTAAAAAGATATATTCTAGTAACATAAATATAATTACAAATGTAAGGTATGATCACTGTACAAAATTTGGTCATTTTTTTAAATTATTAATGAAAAATACTGGAATGTCATAAATCCTAATGCTACCATTAAAAATAAACACACTGACATCAAGATGAGTTTCCCTAAGCAAGTTTTTTATTAAAATATGTATAATTAAAAACTAGAACCACTCCTAAAGAATTTACAAGTATTGATTTTATTATGTATGATGGTATGAACAACTACTTTGAAGAAAATAAGACATTATGGTAGTTATTGCTGATTTTGTATCATCTTGTTTTGAAGTCCAATAATGTTTTTATTCTGTTTTCATTGGCTTTCGCCTGTTTTCTATTATTTGATTTCAATTTGTGGGAAAGTATGGAAAACTACTTTGAAAAAAACATTGAAGACTTTGAACTACTTTGAAGAAAACATTGAAACTTTGAAGAAAACTACTTTGAAGAAAACAAGAAACATTATGCTAGCCATTGTTGATTTCCTATAGTCTATTGTCTGATTTTGAAGACCTTTATGTAATGCTTTCCTTCTTTTGTTTTGAATGGTTTTATACTATTTTATTTCATTTGAATTTATTGTGTGTGAAGGTATGGACAACTATTTTGAAGAAAAACAAGAGACATTATGGTAACCACTGTTGATTTCCTGTTGTCTTGTTTTGAAGTCCTGTGCTGTTTGCATTGCTCTGATCTACTTTGTTTTGTTTTGTTTTGTTTTATTGTCTAAAATAAAAAACTAGAATCATACATATGTACAAATAAGAATTTATTTTATTTTATTAAATACAGCTTACAGTGTATCTAATTTGATCATGACTTTTCACTCAATTAGTAACATTTTTGGTCACATGATTCTGACATCTTTATAAAACTTTATAATTTTACTAGATCCATGACTAGTGCACTAAAGTCAAAATGGATCAGAGCTCTATATATTAAAACAGAAACACTAAACCTGCTGGAAGACAAAGTAGATAGAAATTCTGAAGACAAAGTGGTAGGCAGAGAGTTCATGAACAACAACAAAAAAAAAACTGCATGAGAAATATTTCCCAGAATCAACAATTGGGATCTTGTCTTATTAAAAGATTTTTCATGTCAAAAGAAATCTCCAATAGAGTGAAAACAAAACACACAAATTGGGAAGATAACTTAGCCAACTGTCTCTCAGACAAAGGACGTCTATCTAGAACATAAAGAATTAAAAAAAAAATCAGGTCCTCAAAATTCAAAGACCCAATCAAAAATAGGCATCTGAGATGAATATATACTTCTAAGATAAAGAAATACAGAAGGAAAATAAATACATGAAAAAATGTTCAGCATCATTGGTCATTAGAGAAATGCAAGTTAAAATACAGTGAAACACCATCTCACCCCAGAAAGCATGGCTGGCATCAAGAAATCAATCAATAACAAATGCTGAAGGGTCTGTGGGGAAGAAGGAACCCTTCTTCATTGCTGGTGGGAGTGTAGGCTGATGCAGCCACCTACACTGGTAGAAATCACTGTGGACGTCCCTCAATAAATTAGGATTAGATGTTTCCTTTGACCCAGCTATCTTGTTTCTGGGCATTTTCCCAGAACAACTGAAAACATCATACCAAAGTCATGTATGAGCAACCGTGTTTATAGCACCACAATTTGTAATAGCCAGAGCTTAAAAACAACCCAAATACCCATTAACTAAGAAATGGATAAACAAGATGTGGTATTTTTATACAATGGAGTACTGCTCAGCTATAAAGAAAGACCTCATTGAGGCTTTTATAAATAAATGGATGTGACATGAGACCCTACTTATAAGTGAAATAAATCAGACTCACATGTATAAATGCTATAATGTCTCCCTAGTGTAAGAAACTGAAAGACCAAATACAATCCAAGCTCTACAATAAATATTGTATAAGGGTAAGAAACTGCTCAAAGAGGAAAAGTAACTGGGATAGGGGAAAGGAGGAAAGAAGGAAGGGAAAAGGAAAAAGACATTGATGCACAGTCTGCCACTGGACTGGAACAGCCAGACCCCAGCCTCTCCCCATGAATCAGTCCCATTTTTAGACCAGGGGTAGAGAGAACAAGGCCACACCAGCAAGCAAGCCCCATCTGGGAACCAGTGTCATATGTGAGGCCCTACTGGACTGGAACAGCTAGACCCATTTCCCTTAGGTGCATGGGCTGGTAAACAAGAAGTACCAATGCCCCTCACCCCGTCCCCAGCTTTAAGTGACCAGCTTATCCAGAGAAACACAGGCTGTGATGACAGCTATCAAGGTGAAATGCACTTGGATGCCTGTGGTGCTTTGTTGCCTCACTAATGTTGCAGGTCTAAGGCCAGTGGTCTGATCATAGGTTCAGAGGATAGTGGTACACTGTGTAACATCTGGGGGGATCTCCTGGGAGTAGCAGCCATTACTTTTTTCCTATGGTCTTGTTTTGGAAGTCCTATATCATTTCCATTGTTTTGTTGGGTTGGGTTTTATTCTCTTTTGTTTTGTTTGATTGTTTCAAATCCAATGGCAGAAGCAGTTATTTCAAAAATAGCAAGATATATTATAGTAGCAATTTCGGATTTACTATTGGCTTGTTTTGAAGTTCTTTATTGCATTTATTGTCTTGCTTTTATTGTTTCAATTCTATCCTGTTCTGGTTGATTTTTACTGTGTCTGAAGTTATCTGCAGCTATTTTGAAGGCATTAAAAGTCATTATGGTAACTATTGTTAATTTTGTAATGTTTGTAAGTCTTGTACCTCTTACACTGGTATTTTTATTGGTTTTATTCTATTTTATCCTCTTTAAAATTAAAAAAGATACAAATTTGTTTATATATACCTCATAGCTAAGATGACTATACTATGAATTCTTTTAGTTCTTATAAAAGAACAGTTAATACTCATATGATTAAATCAATTTTGCAGGTTTATATCTGCTAATCTAAGCAACACTTTTGAAGGTAATAATATGCAATACTACGATTGTTAAATTCCTATCACCTTGTTTGGAAAACCTATAGTTATTGTTTTGTGTTTGTTGTTTGTTTTGCTTTTGCTCTTTTCTGTGTCTTTATTTCTCATAAATAAATAAATACATAAATAAATAAATTTGGAGATTTAGTACAACATAATTTAAGCTGTTTCAAATTTCTTAACACATACTATATAAAAACAATAAAAAACACCTGAATATTCCCTACTACTGAATTTAATTGTTCACTTATTTTTTAAAATTCACACATTATTATACTATAGTTAAATACCAAAAAGTCACCCTTTTAAAATGAACAACTCATCGATTCAGTATATTTATACAGTGTACAGTCATTACTGTCTAAATTCAGAACATTTTAATCACTTTCCAATAGCCAATGCCCATTGCCATAACTATTCTTCACTCCATGCCTAACCTAGAACCTTCAATCACTAACCTACCATCTGTTTCTCTGAAATGAACCTTGTTAGTAACTGTCTGTATGATTACAGTGGGTGACAGTTGACTTAAAGATTGGAAACCTCAATCCCTACTGAAAGAGTCCTTAGAGAAACCAAAGACATGAAAAGAATCACACAAACAAAGACTAAGGGAAATTTTTAACCTCTGATACCCCAGCTATAACAAAAAGGCTTAATTCCTACCTAAATAATCTGACTTTAAAGTTGCACCTACTTCAGTTACTTTTACTTAGTATGACATGTCTAGCTTTGAACAAAAATTACAGGGTATGGTAAGAGACAAAAAAAATCAAGAATTAGAATCAAATTCATCTGTGGCAGATATTTTGGAATTATTAGAGATTTGGGGGATTCAAAACTAACCATGGGTATTATGCCCAGGACTTTTATGAAAAAAGTAGGCAACATTCAAGAATAGAAGTATAAAGACCCTGAGAAAGAACCAAATGAAAATGCTAAAATAAAAGAACTCCAAGGAAATGAAAAATGTCTTTACTGGGTTTGTCAGCAGGCAAGATGTAGCCAAGGAGAGAATCAGTGATTTTGAAAACATGCCAATATATACTTCCCAAAAGAGAAAGAGAGAGAGAGAGAGAGAGAGAGAGAGAGAGAGAGAGAGAGAATTGAAAAAAACTATCTCAGAATTTTAAGACAATTATTGAAAGTAAAGAAATACATAATGAGAATACCAGAAGAAAGAAAAATAACAGAAATATTGAAAGAATGAAAGCAAGCATACGATGAACATACCTGAATATCCATGTTTCTTCTGCCATAACTCACAATAGCTGAACTGTGAGAATGCCTAAATGATTGTCAGTTAATGAGCAAAGAAACTGTAGCATGTAGATGTATACATGCAGTGAAGATTTATTTAGTCATAAATAAGAATGAAATCATTTTATTTGCAGGAAAATAGATGGAACTGGAGATGATCACATTAATCAAAATAAGCCAGAATCAGAATACCAAGTAACAAATGTTCTCTGTCATAGGTCATCAAAAAGAAATAAATAACATAAAAGTAGAAGAGAACCTCTTAGAAATGAGGAAAGCAATAAAGGGGAGAAAAGGGAAGGTAAGAGGATAATAGTGCATAGAAATGATCAAAGTGTGTTATATGCATGTAGCCATCATTCTGTATATTTAACATACTGTCATGGTTTATGTCAGTGGCTCCCAAGCCTCATGCAATTATGCGTATGTCATGTTTTATGTCAGTGGCCCCCAAGCTTCATGCAGTTATGTCTTTATGATTGGTTCATGGTCTAGAAGTTGGATCGGTGGTGTGAGTGCTACACCGCTTAGGGGTGGAGCCAGGTTATGATGTAATTGCACGAAGAAGGTGTATCTCTCTCTCTCTTGCCAGTTCATGCTTGCTGTTTGTAGCCGCCATGAACTGGCCCCACCATACCACCCTGCATTGGAGCTAACTGAGTATGGATGGAAACCTCCAAGAACTGTAAGAAATAAACCTTTCCTTCTTTCATTTTTGGTGTTGGGTATTTTGTCCTAGCAGCATGGAAAAAGTAACGAAAACACGTACTAATAATCAACAATGATACATATCAAATTAAACTGATATAAAGTAAAAAACAAAGGAAATACTGAAAGGAAATATAGATGAGAATATATCTTATAAAGCAACAAAACTAAGAAGTAAATTGGACATCTCAGAAACCATGCAAGCAAGAAACGATTGAATGGAAATACTTGGTTTTCAAGATAAAAATTATTGATCTAGGTTCCACATCTGGATGTTACCTTTCAGAACTGAAATATAAACAAATAAAAATTGAGAGAATTTTTATCAGTATATGTATTGTTTTAATCCATTTTATCTTGCTGTAACAAAATACCCAGGACTGGATAATGGCTGAAGAACAGAAGGCTATTTGGCTGACAGTTCTTCAGGTTGGGAAGTCCAAAGGTGTAATATCAGCATCTGCTCTGCATATGATGGGGGTCTTCTTAACAGTCATAACCTGGCAGAGAAAATCACACAGCTAATCATAGAAAGTAGTTTGGGATCCTCATCTTTGCCTCATAAAACTACAAATGCCATCATAAGAGTCCTGCCATCATGACCCCATGCAATCCTAAATCCCTCCCACAGGCTACACCTCTAAATATCATCCACATATGAATTTGAAGGTAAGTTAACACATGAACTTGGGAGTATGCATTCAAACTACAGCACTTGCCTTGTAAGAAATGTTAAAAAGTACTTGACTGAGAAGGAAAATTCTATTGTCAAAAACTCACACCACATAAGCTAAGAACATTATAAAAGAATGAGTGATTAGGAAGTAAAAAATCTTTGATAACTCTTATTTTTAATTTATTTAATAATAGGTTTAATTGATCATAGCAAGAAAGGATTTATTTATTTCAGCTGCTAATAAATGAAAAGAACAACAGCAATGTAATAAAGGATAGTAGAGAAAAACTGGGAATATTCTGCTATAAGCTACCTACATTATCCATGAAGCAATATAATGTTATTTGGAAGCGGAATTATATTAATTTAAAAAGCATATTGAAAATTTTAACGTTATTACTGAATAAACTCTTGAAAGGACACATAGAAATTATAAGGAAGAAAACAAATTCCCATAAGATGTATAAATAAAACCAGAGGAAACAGAAAAAAAAGCAAAAGTCAAAAAAGGAACAGCATTGGCAATGGCTAGGAAACAATGAAAAATATAGCAGATACTAATTGAAATATATCAATCATCATTTTAGATGTGAGCCGTCTAAATATTTAAATTGAAAGACAGAGAAGAAGGTAAGAAATACAGAGAAGAAATAATTATTAAGGATAAAAACAAAGGTCATCTAAGAACAACAGAAAGCAGAAGCAGACACATGTAATATACTTGAACACTTTAACAGATTCAGTAGGTAAAATAATAATTATATAATTGAATAGCACAGTATTGTCAAGCAACAGAACAAACTGACAATTATGCTTTATCTAACAACGCTAGAATACCATGTAGAATACTCATTAAGACATTATATTCTGGGCTATAAAATGCAACTTAACAAATTTAAAAGACTAAAAATAATACAAAATATTCTCTCTGAGAACAGTGGAATTAACTAGAAATTAGTAACAAAAAGATAATTGGAAAATCAAAAATAATTTTGAGATTAAACACTGTACTTCTAAATATCAAATAAGTAGAAGAATTCTCAATTTAAAAAAATAGTTTTAACTAAATGAAAATACAACCTATCAAAATTTACAAGATGGTGTTAAGAAGAGTTTAGGGAAAAAATTGTGGCATTAAATATATATATTGCATATGTATGTTCATATATATACATATAATATATATATTGAATGTGTATTTATGTATATATTTAGGAAGAATGTCTTACCATTATGATATGCCACTCATTCACTTTCATAAACTAGAAAAAATAGCAAATTAAATCTAAAGTAAGAAAAAGAAATCTAGTGAAAGCTCAAAACTTCAAATAAAAAATAAATGAAATTGAAGATAAGATATTAATTAGAGAAAATCAACAAAGCCAAGAGATGACTCACTCAGGAGAAAAAAAAACTGTTAAACTTTACAATCAAGAAAAAAGAGAGCATACAAATTACAGATAACAGAAACTGTGTCATTATTACTAATGCTTTGGAAGTGAAAAGGATAAAAAAAAAAGCAATGTTATCAACAACTTTATGCCTGAAAATTAGCTAAGGAATCAATTTCTGAAAAGAAACAATTTATTACTAAAATTAATATAAAAAACAGATAATCTAAATAGGCCTGTATCTACTAAGAAATCAATAATTTTAAAACTTCTAAAATAGGAAACACTGGACCTAGCTAGTTTATCTACTAAAATATTTTAGTAAATATTTATGAAACAATAATACCAATCCCCTACCAGTTGTTTAAGAAAATAGAATAAAACAGAGAAGCAATTAAATCCTTCCATGAAGTCAGCATTAGCTTGATATCAAAACCAGAAAAAGTATTAAAAGAAAGGAAAACTAACTAGAGGCCAATATACTTTAAAATATGTGCACACAAAAACTCAACAAATATTAGCAAATTGAATTCAACAAAGTATAAAATTAATTATGCATCATGACAAAATGGGATGTATTCCAAGTTTCAGGTATGCAAGTCTGTTTCAACATTTGAAATCAATTAATATAATCCATTGTATAAACATTGCAAGGATGAAAAATTATATGATCATTGTAACATATGTATAAAAAGGATTTGTCAAAACCCAAAATTCATTCATGATTAAATAACTCTGTGAACTAAGAATGTGAAGCATTTTTCACCTAATAAAGGACTTGCATAGAATGCTATCAACAAGACAGAAAAACAGCAGATATCAAACTTCTCTATCTTCCTCACAGAAAGTTCAAAATCAAGTATTTGTTAATACTTGACAAGAACACCTTGCTGCATGCCTTAAAACTTGGAAAGAAGCCTAAGACATCCATGTGGACATAGAACTGATTAAACATTGCCTAAGAAGCATACAGGGAACAGTCTCACTTTATCTCATTTTTTTCTTTCTCCAGATTTGGCACAACACTGTAGCGAAAGGATTCTCTGGGCTAGCAATTTCTATAGTGGGCAAGGACAATAGCAGTGAACATCTATTGTCCCTAGCGTTCCTAAATAGCATCTCTAGGAGCTCACAGGGGACATGGGGGATAAAGAGATACCTAGAAAAGAATCACTGTTCACAGAGCCCATTGTGCAGATCACTGGGTTAACTCTGTCTTACCGGCAATGGAGATGCATGATTATAGGTAACCAGTAAAGCCCACCTAGTCACTCTCAGAAGCCTGGAAAGCTCAGTCTGACTTGATGGTCAACTTCCATGCCAAGTCTCAGACTGCACCTCAAGGCCTTGGCCAGAGACGGAGATGCATGCTACTAAGAATTTCAGTAATTCACAAGGACTACACTTTGTCACCTAGATAATCAAAAGGTGGTTAGTCAGCCTCAAAACCCACACCAAGAAATTGCTGTGGAATGAGATTTTATCACAAGCCCTTTTTGGCAAAGCACAAGGGCTCCTCTTGAACTCTTCAAATCAGGTATTGAAACAGTGCTTCACCTCAGCCTCAAAGCTCACCACAACCAAGGCAACAAGCCTTAATTGTGTATTTCCACTCACTGTTGCAAGTCATCCTAAGTACTGAGCAGTGACTCCATATATCCTCAGGACACAACCTGTAACCCTGTTAATCGTAAAACTCAAGAAGCAGTAACAATCAGAACTTTATCTCATTTTGATTAGAAAAAATTCCACCTCCTGATAGAGCACATCCATTGGTCTCACCAGAAAAGGAAACCCAGCCAGTGATTCTATCTGACTTCAGAGCTAAGAATCAGAAAACTACAGACTAGTACAGCAAATTCTTCCCACACATGGACATTTTCAGCTTTCCCAACAATTACCTCAGACTAAATTTAATCATGAAAGTCCATCCGTGCCACAGAATACCTGACAGGGACAGAAGAGGTGCCTAGGCCCTCAAGTGTCTGGACAATAGTGGAGCACATAAGGATTGTGGGGAATTATGAACTCATAACACTTTGAAAAGAAAATAATCAAGTTCCAATAAAGGATTCAACAGAAACAAATGACTAACAAGGAATTCAGAATAGTCTTCTTAAGGGTCAATGAATGTCTTAGTCATGTTTCTCATGGATGAGACAAAATACCCAACAGTAGCTAAAGTAAAAAAGAGGAAAGGCTTATTTCAATTCAGTTTGTAGAGGTTCCCATCCATAATCAGCTGGCATGGCAGATGGGCATCTCAGAGGAGAAACAGCCCAAGGTAAGCAAGCAGGAGACAGTAAAGCAGCAAGTAGCAGCAGCAGCAGCAACAGCAGCAGGCTCACCTTACCCTTTATATTCTATCCAGGTTGTAAACCTATTGATTGGTGCCACCCACACCCAGGGTGAGGCACTCTTAATCCCAGCATTGCACATCCTAGGTATAGCCACCTCCAAAAACCCCACCTGTGACTCCATGAGGCTTTGTCGGAACATTCAGATACAAGCCATAACAGTGAACTGCAGAAATATACAGATAGAAAGTTAAATAAAATTTGGAAACTAATACACAAACAAAATGAAAAGTTTTACGAAGAAATGAAAACCTTTTGAAAAATAAACAGAAATTCCACTGATAAAGAACATAATAACCAGATCGAAAAACTCAACAGAAAGCTTCAAACTCCAGTATGACCCAACTGAAGAAAATAAGTGAGATCAAGGGCACATCATTTAAAATTATCAATCCAAAAAGTAAAAAAAAAAAAAGGTAAAAAATAACAAGGAAAGTCTATGGGAATTATGGGACACCCTCAAAAGAACTAAAAACATTTTCATAACAGCATCTCCTAAAGGAAAAGAGAAAAACAAATTTCTAGGAAGCACATTTAAAGATAATGGCAAAAACCTTCCCAAATCTTGGGAATGATACCAACATTTATGAAACAAATAAAATCTCCTATTAAATTAATCAAACAGGAACTTACCAATACAAGCATTATGGTTGATATACTGTGTCAACTTGAGAAGTTTAGAAGTCTAACTGAGAAACTCTACAGGGAGCCAGGCAGGGTTCTTAACTGGTAAATATCCTCATCCTGTGCAAGAAGAAGGCAAGCAGATTTTGTGGGAGTTCTACCCACCTGGAGGTAGGGTAGTGGCCTATATACAGTATGAGGGAGGAGAAGAGACATGTTCCCCTTTTGCTCTGGCTGCTGCCTGGAAATGTTGCCCCAGTGCCACAAACCCTTCCTTAGAGCCAGCTGATTATAGACTGAAACCTTCAAATAGTGTAAGATAAATAAACCTTTCCTTCCTTTATTTTGGGTGTCAGGTGTTTTGTCCCAGCAAAGAGAGAAAAGTAACCAAGACAACATATGTGAGCCAAACTATCAAACTATCAAAAATCAAAAACAGTGCTCAGAGTGTAGTTTAATTGTAGAGTATTGCCTAGTTTTTTGTAAGGCTCTGGTTCTATCCCCAGTACTGTCAAAAAAGTTTTTTTTTAATCTAAAACAAGCAATAAATTTAAAAAAATTCATTAAAGAAAGAATATCATAGACTGCTTAGCAGGTCATGAGAAATAGGATATCCAACATGTTGAAATACAATAAGATGCCAACCAGAGGAAATCTTATCAAGAGAAACCATTCTGCTTATGGAGCAAAAAAACTTTTCCTGACAAACAAAAGCTTAAACATTCAACACTGCTTGACAAGTCTTTCAAGAATTAGTAAAATTCTCCTTAAACTGAAAAAAGTTGCTAAATAATAAAATATATAAAACTAAGTTGTTTTAAAGTAAATCAGAAGATGTCTATATGCTTTACCCAAATGTTAGACAATTTTATGCAAAGCATGGGAACATCCACGTATTTTCGAAGAGAGTACTAGAAGCAAAACTCTCTAGATACTGAAAGAAGGCTGTTGTATTTTTGAGTTGCATCTTTGAGTTGCACACTCAAAACTGTTGCATCTAAATATATAAGCAAACAAGAAAAAATGCAAAAATAGTTCAGGACTTCAATACCTTTATTTCAACAGTGGGAATTCATTCACACAGGAAGCCAAGGAGCAAACACTGGAGGGAACTTCAAGATGGAAGACCAGAGGCAGCCTAGATCAACAAACAGTTCTGGGATGACCTAAAAGCAGCTGGTACGAAGGTCTGAAAGCTTCATGGGGTACACAGAGATTTGAGAGATCACAAAAAGTGGAAGTAACCAGCTAAGTGGAGAATGATAATTAGAAAACAGCATCAGTTGAAAGACGATCCCTTGGTGCCAAAGGTGCAATGGCTCAGAGTGGAAAATGTTCTCCTCCCGTAAAGCAGCCCAGTGAAAGACACAACACCCTCCTTTAAGTGCTGATTCCATTGCAGGATGGAGAAACACTCAATACAGGAAAATAATCTGACTGAGGCCAAAGGATCAGAGATAGGTGTAATAATTCTGTACCTAACATTTGAGAAGGACCAGATCACGAAGCCATCACAGACTCCCCTCTCTTTCTTTTTCTTGTTCAGTAAAACGAGTGGTAAGGACACAGAACTGGAGCAAGAAGCGATTTTGAGTGCCTCTCTTTGGCTTCCTGTTGAAAAACTCCATAGTTTTTGTAATTTTCAGACATAAATGCTACTACACAAAAAAGGAAGAACTATCAGTCCTATCAGTTAGAATGACACTTGGAAGAAGACGATTGTGGCACATTAAAGTCTGAAGAATGGGAGAGAGATCACACCCTTGGGTTCCAAAGATGGAACACTGAACATTATGCCATCTGATGCTAACATAACACTGACATGCAGTGTGGCCCTGATTTACACTGAAGCAATGACTTGCAGTATGGCAGCATGAAGAAAGTGACTGTCACAACTAAGACAGCCAGAGTGGCATGAAAGGACAGAGCAAAGCAGAGCAGACAGAGAGCAAGAAGTCAGCTTCACTCTAACAGCAGCTTTAAGTAGCCACAGGGGATACCTCTGAGGGAAGGGGTCTAAGACTTGGGACTCCTGCAAGAACCAAAGGAAGACCCGTTTTAGGCCAATCCCGTTACCACACACAACACTCGCAGCATCACCACAATCCACTTACAAGTTCCTGGTCCCAAGATAAAGCTAGCGATGCCTGCGCAAGTGTAGACTGCAGTTTAGCAGAACTCTGCCCGCAGAGGAAACAGGTAGCAGTTTGGGCAGCCCATCTGCAACCTCTACCCCTTCACTGTCAGCTACAGAAGTGTTTAAATCAACTGTGGGGAATAAATTTAGGGACTAAACATATTCAGTTTCCCATCACTACCACAGAAGAAAAGAGTTCAGCCCACTGCAAGCACTGCAAGATCTCTCAATATTTGAACTAAGAAATGAGAGCATTTTGTGGAATTCTGATTGCAGTATAAATCAAATTTGATGACTTCTTCATAATTTTTTTTTCTTCATCTTCTATTGCTTTTTGAAAGACCTGGAGGGCCGCGGATTTAGCTCAGTTACATAAACGCCTGCCTGGCAAGCATGAGGACATGAGTTCAATCCCCGGCACCTAAAAAACAAAAACAAAAACAAAAACAAAAACAAAAACAAAAGACCTGGGGAGGAGCGATGTATGCTAGTAAGAGCAGAACTTATTATTGCTTTTACCTCTTAAGTATCTTACAAGACATATTGGGTTCTTCCACTCCAAGAGTTGTTACATGGATATAGCTAAATTAATTTCTTGGTTTGATCATAAATTACACTCAACCTCCCTGTCCCCTCCCACACCTTCCATTTAAACTTCCTCCTCTCCTTCTCTTCCCTTATTTCCCCTCTTACACCCTCTCAAATCTCTCTACAGTCTCTCTTCCTTTCTGGTGCCTTAACAAATTATGTCATTTTTGGGCAAATGTGTGAAACTAGAGATCATCATGTTAATCAAAATAAGTCAAATTCAAAAGACAAGTATCAGATATTTTCTCTCATATATGGAATCTATGGTAGGGGAGGTGATAGGAAAGCAGAAAGAAGAAGGGGACCAGAGGAGGGCTAGGAGAGGTAAAACAGGTTAACAAGGAAGATGGAAATGATTGAATGACATTGCAAGCATGCATAGGAATGTTCCAATGATGCTCATTATTTTGTAAAATTAGTATCTACTAACATTATAATTTTTAATACTGGAAAAATGTGCAAATCAAAAAGTAAAAGAAAGCAGTCCTGAGAATTCTACATATTAGTCCAAATATAGAGCATCCTGGCAAAGAGGATACTATGGAAACAAAACAAATCAGTGGTTGTTCAGGGTGGCAGCAGGGAAAAGGAATGAATAGTAAAGTATGTAGGATTTTTAGGTCAATATTCATTTTGATAAAATAACGGTGGGTACATGACATTACGGAGAGCTTATAGAATCCTGCAATGTGCAGAGTGACCCTTAATACGTTAGTAATAATTACATATACATATAACCTTAACAGTTGAAATAAAAGTGCCACACTAATAACAAAATGTCAAACGTGTGCAGTAGGAGCAACATGCTAGTTCAGGGAGTAATACATGGAGCGATTCTACATTTATTGTGTAATTTCTTTTGAAAACTGAAAGCTCTCTAAAAATAGTCTATTAATTTGAAATTAATACTTAAAAAGTCTTTCTTGATTGAATTGTCTGGGTATTTCTGTTGAAAATGGACTGACCATAGACACATTCTTTCCAGACTTCTATTTGGATTCTCATTTCTGTTCCATTAATCTATATTTCATTTTAGCCTTCTGATATTACCACATTTTATTGATTATGATTATTGTCCTTGGTTTTTAGTTGAAAAGTGCGATGTGAGTTTTCTTACTAACTCTTTTAAGACAAGTTAGCTTATTCTAACTCCTTCCAAATCCTCATGAATTTTAAAACCAAGATGTCAATTCTAAAAATATATAATAGGGGCTGGGTATCTAGCTCAGTGGCATAAGCACCTGTCTGGCAAGCGCAAAGTCGTGAGTTCAGTGTCCAGTACCAATAAATAAATACATACATACATACATACATACATACATACATATATACATACATACATACATACATACATATATACATACATACATACATACATATATACATACATACATACATACATACATATATACATACATACATACATACATATTTACCAGTTGGGATTCTGAAAGGAATTATATTGAATCTGTACATGAATTAATGAATATTGTCATCATAAAATTACTAATAATTATGCAGAAACATTATTTCCCACTTATTTTAATTTTTCTAGCACTGTTTTGCTTTAAACATATAAAATTTTCAATTGATTTTTAAAGTTAGTCCACATTATTTTACTTTGATGCTATTGCAAATGGCATTGTTTTCTTAATTTCTATTTCATGTCCATTACAAAGGCATAAACATTTTTATTATTTTTATATGCTGACATCTTGATGAAATTAATTATTAATATTGACAGGGTTTTTGTTTTGGGTTGTTTTGTTTTGGTTTGTTTGATTTTTGAAACAGGGTCTTGCCACATAGTTCAGGCTGGTCTGGAATTAACTACAAAGTCCAGGCTGACCTCAAACTCACTTCATTCCAACCTGTCAGCCTCCTGAGTGCTGGGATTACAGAGCAGTGCCGCCCTGTCTGGCTCCTGACAGTATTTTGCTGATATTTTTGGATTGCATTCACAAGAGATAATGTCATTTTGAACAGAGATAGATAGTTTTACTTCTTCCTTTCCACCTGGATGCATTCTGTCTCTTTGATATCTAATTGTCCTAACTGGGACTTTCAGTGCAAGGTGGGTTTGTTCTTGATTTTAAGAAGAAAACATTTGGACTTTGACTATTAAGTTGGGTGCTAGCTGAGGATTTTCCTAACCATCCAGCCATTTTTTATTCTTTTGATATTATCTGTGGCATTAGTTATCTTTCATAAATTCAAATTCAGCATTGTATAGAATTTATTATATATTTCAAGATTTAGAATATACAGTTGATGATTTTGCATTCATACTTATAAGATAAATTAGTCAGTAGCTTTATTTGTTATAATTCTTTGTCTTGTTTTATTATCAGGGTAATCATTGAATGAGTTGGGAAAGTGTCTCTCTGCTTGTCTTTTTTTTAAATAGTTGACAAAAAAAGTGACATGAAAAAATTAGGACGTCCAGTAAAATTTATCAGAGAAACTGTTTGAGCTTGCATTTAGTCAGCTTGGTTACTTTTGTTACAGTTCAGTTCACTAGTATTTTTCTATAAGTTGGTCTAAGACAGCTTTTTCTGGCTGGTGGTTTAGTTCAGTGGCATAAGTGGCTGGCAAGCGCGAGGTTGTGAGTTTGATAGCCATTACCAAAAAGAAAAAAAAAAAAAACAGCTTTTTCTGGAACAAGCTTTCTAGTTTGTACTTTCTAAGAACTTGTCTATTTCATGTAGTTCTGTAACTTATTGCACATAATTTGCATATTATCTTTATAATAAATTGTATTACCATGAGTTTGGTGGTTATATTCCCTTTTAATTTTGATTCTAGTAATTCAAGTCTTCTATCTTTTATTTTTGGTCAATATAGCTAAAGTTTTGACAATTTTGTTATCCTTTTCAAATAACTAACTTTAATTTGCATTTATAACTTCTAATTTTTTCTGTTTTTTATTAAATTTCCAGTCTGAATTTTATTATTCACTTCCTCTTCTTGCTTTGGATTTTGTTTTCTTTTCCTTTTAACGATCTTAATATGGAAGGTTAGGTTATTGACTTTAAAACTTTCTTGTTTCTAAAAATATGTACAACTCTAAATATGTAAGGATTGCTCTATCTGCATTCTTCAAGCTTTGATCTACTTTGTCTTTATTTTAATTTATTTCAAAATATTTTATAATTTATCTATCGTTTCTTCTTTGATCAATTGTTATTTAGGAGTGTATGATTTAATTTCCACAAATGGGTTAGTTTCTGAATTTCTTTCTTTTAATTTGTTTCTAATTCTATTTCTGTTTGGTCTGAATTTGTATTATTTCTATATTTTCAAATCTGTTCAAGATTGTTTGATGGCATGCTATAAAAAATCTTTTGGTGAATGCCCAGTATGCACTTCAAGAGAATGTGTTGTATACTCTTGTTGAGAGGAGTTTACAGTTGTCTTTTAAGGTTTTTTTTTTTTTTGGATTTTTTTATGTTTGTTTGGGGTTTTTTTGTTTTTTGTTTTTTTGTGGGTTTTTTTGGTACCGGGGATCGAACTCACGACCTCGTGCCTGCCAGGGGCAGGCGCTTAAGCCACCGAGCTAAATCCCCGGCCCTAAAAACTGGTTGTCAATTTTGGGGGGGTACTGGGAATCGAACTCATGACCTTGCACTTGCCAGGCAGACACTTAAGCCACTGAGCTAAATCCCCAGCCCTTTTGGATTTTTTTAAATTTTATTTTAAAGAGTATAAAACAAAAGAGGGCAGTACAGAGGAGATCAGAACAGGACAATATAGGCAACACAGTACTTTACATAAGACAACCAGACATCAACAGTAGCTATCACAATATCTCTTTCTCTGCTATAGCTGAGCATAGTTTCAAATACAATAATATCAAACATAACAAAATAGTATAAAGCCATTCAAAGAGTGAAAGAATTACAGGGCTTTCTGAACCGAATAATAGAAAATGATCAATGGGTACTATAATATCTCATTTTCGATAGAAAAATTTTGTTTAAACTATCACACATATTCAAATCCCAATAAGACACAATGTGATAGATAGAATCAATGGTAGTATAAGAATAGAAGCATGGTAGGACTTCTAAGAAGGATGATATTAACTCAGCAATAGCTGTCATAATGTTTTGTTTTCTTCAAAACAGCTGTTCATATCATCACACATGATACAGTCAAACAAAACAGAATAAAACCATTCCAACTGATGATTGAAAACATTGAAAGGCTTCAAAGCTATGAGATACACTTGTGAGTTTGGTTTATGTCACTTAAGAGAATGGTCTCAAGTCGTGTCCATTTATTTATAAATATCTCAATGTGATCATTCTTTATAGCTGAGTAGTACTCCATTGTATAAAAATGCCACAACTTTTTTATCCATTCCTCAGTTTATGGGCACTTAGGTTGTTTCCAAGATCTGACTACTACAAATTGTGCTGCTATAAACAAGGGTGCACATATATCACTGTGGTATGGTGTTTTCAGTTCTTCTGGGAATATGCCCAGAAATGGAATAGCTGGGTCAAATGGGACCTCCAAACCCAGCTTTTTGAGGAATCTCCAGACTGACCTCCACAGTGGTTGCACCAGTCTACACTCCCACCAACAGTGTAGGAGAGTTTCTTTTTCCCCACAGCCTCTCCAACACTTGTTGTTGGTAGTGTTTTCTATCCTGTCCATTCTTTCTGGAGTGAGATGGAATCTCAGTGTGGTTTTAATTTGCATTTCTCTCATGACTAATGATGATGAACATTTCTTCATATTTTATTTGCCATTCGTATTTCTTCATCTGAAAACTGTATTCATTTCAGATGCCCATTTTTGGATTTTGACTTTGAATTTCAAGGGTCTGATTTTTCAAAATTCTTTATAAGTTCTAGACAGAAGTCGTTGGTCTGAGGAACTGTCCATGAAGATTTTTTCCCAATTTGTGGGTTTTCTTTTCACTCTGCTGGAAATCTCTTTTGACATACAGAAACTCTTTAATAAGATGTGGTCCCAGTTATTGATTCTGGGAAGTATTTCCCATATAGTTTGATTCTTGTTCATGAATTCTCTTCCTACCCCTATATCTTTGAGATTTTTACCTACTTTGTCTTCCAGCAGTTTCAGTGTTTCTGTTTTAATATTTAGATCTTTGATCCATTTAGATTTTAGTTTAGTGTATGGTGATAGACATGGGTCTAGTTTTAGTCTTCTGCATATGGATATGCAGGACCATTTGTTAAGGAGACTGTCATTCTTCCAACAAGCATGTTTGGCCCCTTTATCAAAGATAAAGTAGTTGAGTGAGTTTTTGGTTGTGGTTGTATCTTCCAATCTATTCCACTGATCCTCTAGTCTGTTTTTATTCCAGTACCATACTGACTTTATTACTGTAGCTTTGTAGTATAATTTCAAGTCATGGATTGTGATGCCTCCTGCCTTGCCTTTGTTGCTTAGAATTGCCTTTGCTATTCTAGGTCTCTTCTGGTTCCAGATGAATTTTAGGAGTGATTTCTCTAGATCTATGAGGTATGTTAGTGTTATTTTGATTGGGATTGCATTGAATCTGTATAGTAATTTTGGGACAATGGCCATTTTTACAATGTTTTTTCTTCCTATCCATGAACAGAGGATGTCTTTCCATTTTCTGAGGTCCTCTTCGATTTCCTTTTTCAGGGTATTATAATTTTCGCTGTATAGCTCTGTTATTTCTTTCATGAGATTAATTCCTAAGTATTTCATTTTTTTGGATGCTAGTTAAAGGGTGTAGCTTCTCTTATTGCTCTCTCGGTACTTTTGATGTTAGTGCATAGAAATATAGAAATGCTGTGATTTTTCAGTATTGACTTTGTATCCAGCTACCTTGCTGAATTTATTTATTATATCTAGGAGTCTTTCAATAGAGCTTTGGGGGTCTTCTCTGTAAAGTATCATGTCATCTTCAAATAATGATAATTAACTTCCTCTTTTCCTATCTTTACTCCTTTTATTTCTCTTTCCTGTCTTATTGCTCTGGCTAGTATTACCAGTACTATGTTGAATAGGAGTGGTGATAATGGACATCCTTGTCTGGTGCCTGATTTTAAGGTAAAGGCTTTCAGTTTTTGACCATTTAATATGATGCTGGCTGTTGGTTTCTCATAGCTGGCCTTTACCATATTGAGATAAAGACCTTCTATTCCAATTCTCTGTAAGGTTCTTATCATGAGTGAGTGTTGGACCTTATCAAAAGCTTTTTCTGCATCTATGGAGATGATCATGTGGTTCTTCCTTTTGGTAAGTTTATTTATTTTATAACATCATTAAATTCTGCTATTTCATTGCTTCTGAAAGAGAGGAGGAATTCCTGCCTTTAATTATGAATGTCAAATTGTCTATTTTTCTTCTCATTCCTGTCAGGTTTTATTTCATGCACTTTGTTGTTCTAAATTTTAGTTGTATATATGATTACAAATATAAGAGTTTAGTTGTATGATTATAGTTGTTAGATTTTCCTGATAGATTGATCTTTTTTAAAATTTTATTTAAAGAGAAAAAAAACAGACAAAACAGAAAAATGGTAGCAACAATACAGAATTTCAAAGAGAAATAAATAAAAGAACCAAAAACAAACAGACAAACAGACCAAAAAAACCCAAAACAACAACAACAACAAAAAAAAAACCACTAAGAAATCGCCACTTGATATGTTACATACTCTCATCATTGGAAATAGCTGTTCAAGTTACAAAATTAAAGCATACAAAGTAGCCATTCAAACAATGAGACTGTTAACAGTTCTGCTCAACCATCTAATGAAAACAGTAGTATGATCATCTATCTTACACACTTAAACATACGTGCAGTTATATCATTTAGAGCACTTTCTTTTTCTCTCTTTTTTACAGTAGCAATTACACATTTTGGGTTTTATTACTCCTACATTTCTTATTACTTTTTACACTAGAGAAATAATGTGATATTTATCAATATGATTCTTATTTATTTCACTAATGAGGATGATCTCAAGTTGACTCCATTTCCCTATGAAGGCCTCAAGATCATCTTTTTTTATAACTGAGTAGTATTGCATTGTGTAAAAATACCACATCTTTTTCATCCACTCTGCAGTTGATGGGCATCTTGGTTGTTTCCAAGATTTAGCTATCACAAGTTGGGCTGCTATAAACATAGGTGCACATATATCACTGTGATATGAACTTTTCAGTTTTTCTGGGAAAATACCAAGGAGGGGAATAGCTGGGTTGAATGGAGCTTCCACTCCTAGTCTTCTGAGAATTCTCCATATTGATTTCCATAGTGGTTGCACCAGTCTGCACTCCCACCAACAGTGGAGCAGTGTTCCTTTTTTCATGCAGTCTGGCCAACATTTGTTATCAGTTGATTTCTTGATGGCAGCTATTCTTTCTGGAGTGAGATGTTATCTCAATGTTGTTTTAATTGGCATTTCTTGAATGACCAGTGATGATGAACATTTCTTCATATATTTGTTTGCCATTTGTATATCTTCATCTGAGAACTGTGTTTTCATCTCAGCTTCCCATTTTTGGAGAGGGTCTTTGAATTTAGGGGGTTGATTTTTTTCAATTCTTTATATGTTCTTGATATAAGTCCTTTGTCTGAGGGGTTGGTTAAAATTCTTTCCCATTCTGTGGGTTTTCTTTTCACTTTGATGGTGATTTCTTTTGAAGTGCAGAAACTTTTCAATAATATGAAATCCAAGTTGTTGATTCTCTGAAGTGTTTACTGTGCAGTTTGTGTTTTGTTCATGAAATCTCAACCTACCCCTATGTCTCCAAGATTTCTACCTACCTTATCTTCTAGTAGATTTATTGTTTCTCTTTTAATGTTCAGGTCTTTGATCCATTTAGACTTTAGTTTTGTGCATGGTGATAGGCATGGATCTAGTTTCAGTCTTCTGCATGTGGAGGGCCAATTTTTCCAACACCATTTATTAAAGAGGCTATCCTTCCTCCAGTGAACATGTTTAGCCCCTTTGCTTAATATCAGGTGGTTGAGTGTCTTTGTACCTGTATTTGCATCTTTTAATCTGTTCCATTGATCCTCAGGTCTATTTCTTTGCCAGTACCATGCTGATTTTATCACTGTGGCTTTGTAGTACAGTTTCAAGTCAGGAATTGAGATGCCTCCTGCCTTGCCTTTATTGCCCAGAATTGCCCTTGCTATTCTAGATTTCTTGTGGTTCCAAATGAATTTTAGGAGTGTTTTCTCTAGATCTGTGAGGTACTTCAATGGTATTTTAATTGGGATTGTGTTAAATCTGTATAACAGTTTGGGGAGTATGGCCATTTTCACGATGTTGGTGCTTTCTAGCCAAGAGCATGAAACATCTTTGCATTTTCTGATATCCTCTTCAATCTCCTTTTTTAACATAGTATAATTTTCAGTATATAGGTCTTTTACATTTTTAGTTAGGTTGATTCCTAAGTATTTCATTTTTTAAAAAAATTATTGTGAAGAGCGATATTTCCATAAATTCTCTTTTGGTGAATTTCTTGTTTGTGTACAGGAATGCTACTGATTTTTGAGCATTGACTTTGTAGCCAGCTACACTGCTGAATTTGTTTATTACCTCTAGTAGTCTTTTAATGGAGTTTTTAGGGTCTTCTATATAGAGTATCATGTCATCTTCAAGTAGTGATAATTTAACTTCTTCCTTTCCTATTTTTATTCCTTTTATTTCTCTTCTTGTGTGATTGCCCTGGCTAGTGTTTCCAAAACTATATTGAATAGGAGTGGTGATACTGGACATCCTTGTCTTGTTCCTGATTTTAAAGAGAAAGCTTTCAGTTTTTGTCCATTTAGTATAATATTGGCTGTTGATTTGTCATAGATGGTCTTTATAAGGTTGGGGTAGACACCATATATTCTGAGTTACTGAAGGTTTTTTATCATGGACATGTGTGGGGCCTTATCAAAAGCTTTTTCTGCATCCATTGAGATGACCATGGGGTTTTTGTTTTTGGCTCTGTTGATGTGGTGTATTACATTTATTGATTTGCATATGTCAAACCATCCCTGCTTTCCTGGAATGAACCCAATTTGGTCATGATGTATAATCTTCTTGATGATTTGCTGCATTCTATTTGCTAGTATTTTATTGAGAATCTTTGCATCTATGTTCATTAGTGAGATTGGCCTATAGTTCTCCTTTTTGGTTGGATCTTGCTCTGGTTTTGCTATCAGAGTAATACTTGGCTCCAGGAATGAATTAGGGAGGGTTGCTTTCTTTTTAATTTCTTTGAAGCATTTAAGGATAGATTGATCTTTTTATTATTATTATTATTATTATTATTATGCAACAATCTCTTTGTATTTCTAATTATATTTCATTTAAAATTCTACTTTGTCTCATATTAGTACAGCTTTCTTATGGCAGCTGTTTGCATGCTACTTCTTTATGCTTTTATTTTGAATCTATCCATGAGCATAAATATGTCTATGGTAGAATGCTATATTTAGAATTTTTTTTAATTTAGTGTAAGTCTCTGCCTTTTAGTTGAGTTACTTGAACCATTCACATCCCATGCTTTTCTTCACAGAGCTTGATTTTTCTTCCATTTGTCATTTATTCTATTTATCTCATGATTTTATTGTATTTTTTTCTCCTTTACTCATTTTTTCTTTAAGTGAACATTTCTAATGAAGATTTTTAATTTCTTTAATGATTTTTCACTATTTAAATTTTTTATTGTTAATGGTTTCTCTAAGAATGAAGACATATATTTTAGCTTAACAGAATTGGCTTCACATTTATACAAACTTAATTCCAACTAGGTATAAAACATACTCATATAGATCTCTGTTTCCTTTTTTCCAATTCAGTGGCATTACTGTTATAGATATGTCATATATTAATGTTACAAACCCAATATTATGTGTTGCAATTTTTGTTTTACAACTTGCAATTATTTTCATTAGCACTTTATAGATTTGCTCCATTATGTTGTTATTGAAATATTGTCAACATATCACATTCATATATATTATAGTTCCAACAATAAGCTGTAGATATGTGTACTTATTCTTACATAAATATCTATTAAAATAACCAAACAAAAAAGGAGATACATATACATTTCCACTATGCTTTATGATTACATAATTAACAATCCTGGTGCTTTTCATTATAAATATGTGTCAATTTGAACTACCTTCTATCAGTTAAGCCTAAAACATGTGAACCCAAATTTCTTTTACAAGATTTGTAATTTCTTGTAAGTATTCCCTTGAAAACAAATTCTGTCAGTTTTTCTTTATTGTGGAAGGTTTATATTCCTATTGTTTTTAATGATAACTATCATGAGTAGAAGATTCTTGTTCACTGCAGGTTTTGCTTTATTTTTCCTTTTGAGTCCTTTGAATATATGATTCCACTGCCTTCTGACCTCCATTGTTTCTGTAGACATGTCAACTAACATTCTTGTTTGAGACACCTCCATTAAATAAGCTTATATTTCTCTTGTTATTTTTAAAATGTACTCTTTGTCCTCAGTTTCCAACAGGTCTACTATGACAAATCTATTTCTGAATTTCTTTGCATTTACCTTTTTATAATTTTCTTAGATTTTTGGAACTACATATTAATGTTACTCAATAACTTGGGAAGTGTTCAGCCACTAGTTCACTGAACATTTTGTGTGCCTCTTGCTTCTTTTTTGTTTATGTTTCTTTCTTTCTTTCTTTCTTTTTTCTTTCTTCTTTCTTTCTTTCTTTCTTTCTTTTTTTTTTTTTTTGTCTTTTTGAGAGAAGGTCTTGCTTCACCACTCAGGACGGTCTCAAACTCACTGCAGTCCTCATGCTTTGGCCTCCCGAGTGCTGGGATTCCAGGTATGCATCACTGTGCCTGGCTCTTCTCTTCTGATAATAATGTAATACACACTAGTCTACTTAAGAGTATTCCTTGCTTCCCTAAATCTCTGTTCCTTTTCCTTCATTCCTCTCTTTGTCTTCAGCATGTATAATCTCTTTCAACCTGTCTTCAAGGCTATTTTTTTTGTTCTACCAGTTCAAGAGCCTTCCTAGAAGGTTTTTCATTTCAGTTTAGTTTCACATTAGTTTCATTTTACTTTTAAAATTTATTTTTTTTTCTGGTATTGGGAATCAAAGTAACAATCTCACATTTGCCAGGCAGGCACTATGCCACCCAACTATATCACTGGCCCCCAAATTTAAAATTTTAATTATGCTTGTTATTACAATTTATCTCATATTTCATATTTCTTGTTGATATGGCATTGCCACAATACTTTCCTTTGTTAATTTAATTGACATTTTCTTAATTTCATTGAGGATATGTATGAATGACATAGGAGATTAAGGTGAGGCAAGGCTGACTATATGTGACCTATAGTTATAAGATCCTGGCACACATGCACATACATATAGATTTTTTGCAAGAACTCAAGCAAATATCCAATACATTGCCCTTGACCTGATGTTAATCTGAGGTGTAAGATATCAGCATTACATTTTGTGAGCTGTATATACAAGTTCTCCTGGATTTTCTTGAAATTTGCACAGTATAAAGTGACACAGGTGC
Organism: Dolichotis patagonum; assembly: GCA_004027295.1. NCBI lineage: Eukaryota > Metazoa > Chordata > Mammalia > Rodentia > Caviidae > Dolichotis > Dolichotis patagonum. Next base: position 516 of record PVJX010021748.1, on the reverse strand, counting down.
CAAAAAGATCTTTCTACTGTGGCTTTTCTCATAAGAACCCACCCTGTGTTCTCAAGGGTGTACTTTTATCTTGTGATTTTTCCTCTTTCACTGGGCTCAGGCTTGCTCTGCGCAGTCAGTTTCTCTCCCACTTTTCACTTTTACTTTTTCAAATAAACTTTGCTACTGCTTTTTGCTCATTTTGTTCAGTTATTTGTTAGAGACACAAAGAATCTAACTCCAGAAGGAGAGGTGAACAACTCAAAACCTGCTAACATTATTTGGTGAGCCCCTTTTTGGAGGTACCCCCATAACATGAGGGCTACTTTGAAAAGCTAATTGCAAGCCTTTTTTCCACAGAACTGGTGTCCTAACCCACAGCCATATACACACTAAGAAAGTACTCTACCACTGAGCTACATTCTCAGCTCTGAAGGTTGATATTACATTATGTCTATTTGCTCTCATAGACTTTGTGTTGCATCCTTTTTTCCGTTGCATGGGTTATACTTTTGTCTCTTTACATATCTGGTAACT
>PVJX010021747.1:12545-31597 GCA_004027295.1 Dolichotis patagonum | reverse complement strand
CTCTTTTTTACAGTAGCAATTACACATTTTGGGTTTTATTACTCCTACAGTTCTTATTACTTTTTACACTAGAGACACAATGTGATTAAATATGATTCTTATTTATTTCACTAATGAGAATAGTCTCAAGTTGTCTCCATTTCCCTATGAAGGCCTCAAGATCATTCTTTTTTATAGCTGAGTAATATTCTGTTGTATAAAAATACCACATCTTTTTCATCCACTCTGCAATTGATGGGCATCTTGGTTGTTTCCAAGATTTAGCTATTACAAATTGTGCTGCTATGAACATGGGTGCACATATATCACTGTGATATGAACTTTTCAGTTTCTCTGGGAAAATACCCAGGAGGGGAATATCTGGGTTGAATGGAACTTCCACTCCTAGTCTTCTGAGAATTGTCCATACTGATTTCCATAGTGGTTGCACCACTCTACACTGCCACCAACAGTGTAGCAGTGTTCCTTTTTCCCCTCAGCCTCGCCAACATTTGTTATCAGTTGATTTCTTGATGGAAGCTATTTTTTCCTGTATGAGATGATATCTCAAAGTTGTTTTAATTTGCATTTCTCGACTGACCAGTGATGGTGAACATTTCTTCATGTATTTGTTTGCCATTTGTATATCTTCATCTGAGAACAGTGTGTTCATCTCAGCTGCCCATTTTTGGAGAGGGTCTTTGAATTTAGGGGGGTTGATGATTTTCAGTTCTTTATATGTTCTTGATATAAGTCCTTTGTCTGAGGCATTGCTGGTTAAAATTATTTCCCATTCTGTGGGTTTTCTTTTCAATCTGATCGTGATTTCTTTTGAAGAATCCCAGTTGTTGATTCTCTAAAGTGTTTCCCCTGCAGTTTGTGTTTTGTTCATAAATTCTCTGCCCACACCTATGCCTCCAAGATTTCTACCTACCTTATTTTCTGGTAGATTTAGTGTTTCTGTTTCAATATTTAGGTCTTTGATCCATTTAGACTTTAGTTTTGTGCATGGTGATAGGCATGGATCTAGTTTCAGTCTTCTGCATGTGGAGAGCCAATTTTTCCAATACCATTTATTAAAGAGGCTATCCTTCCTCCAGTGAACATGTTTAGCCCCTTTGTCAAATATCAGGTGGCTGAGTGTCTTTGTAGCTATATTTGTATCTTCTAATCTTTTCATTGATCCTTAGGTCTATTTCTTTGCCAGTACCATGTTGATTTTATCTCTGTGGCTTTGTAGTACAGTTTCAAGTCGGGAATTGAGATGCCTCCTGCCTTGCCTTTATTGCCCAGAATTGCCTTTGCTATTCTAGGTTTCTTCTGGTTCCAAATGAATTTTAGGAGTGTTTTGTCTAGATCTGTGAAGTATGTCGATGGTATTTTGATTGGGATTACATTAAATCTGTATAACAGTTTTGGGAGTATGGCTATTTTCACAATGTTGGTTCTTCTTAGCAAAGAACATAGAACCTCTTTCCATTTTCTAATATTCTCTTCAATTTCCTTTTTTAGCATAGTATAATTTTCAGTATATAGGTCTTTTACACTTTTAGTTAGGTTAAATCCTAAGTACTTCATTTTTTAGATGTTATTGTGAAGGGGTGATATTTCCATAATTTCTCTCTTGGTGAGGTTCTTTTTTGTGTACAGGAATGCTATTGTTTTTTGAGCATTGACTTTGTATCCAGCTACACTGCTGACTGAATTTGTTTATTACCTCTAGTAGTCTTTTAATGGAGTTTTTTGGGTCTTCTATATAGAGTATCATGTCATCTGCAAATAGTGACATTTTAACTTCTTCCTTTCTTATCTTTATTCCTATTATTTCTTTCTCTTGGCTGATTGCCCTGGCTAGTGTTTCCAGAACTATATTGGATAGGAGTGGTGATAGTGGACATCCTTGTCTTGTTCCTGAGTTTAAAGTGAAAGCTTTCAGTTTTTGTCCATTTAGTATAATATTGGCTGTTGGTTTGTCAAAGATGGCCTTTATAAGGTTGAGGTAGACACCATGTATTCTGAGTTTCTGAAGGGTTTTTATCATGAACAAGTGTTGGTCCTTATCAAAAGCTTTATCTGCATCTATTGAGATGACCATGTGGTTTTTGTTTTTGGCTCTGTTGATGTGGTGTATTACATTTATTGATTTGTGTATGTTAAACCATCCCAGCATTCCTGGAATGAACCCCACTTGGTCATGATGTATAATCTTCTTTATGATTTGCTGCATTCTATTTGCTAGTATTTTATTGAGAATCTTTGTATCTATGTTCATTAGTGAGATTGGCCTATAGTTCTCCTTTTTGGTTGGGTCTTTCTCTGGTTTTGATATCAGAATAATACTTGCCTCCAGGAATGAATTAGGGAGGATTGCTTTCTTTTCAATTTCATTGAAGAGTTTAAGGAGTATTGGCATCAAGTCTTCTCTAAATTTCTTATAGAATTTGTGAATCCATCAGGATTCACAAATCCATGCTGTGAATCCATCAGGACCTGGGCTTTTCTTTGTTGGTAAGTTTTTTTTTTATTATATTTACAATTTCAATAGCTGATATTGGGTTATTCAAAATTGCTATATCTTCTTGGTTGAGCTTTGGTAGTTCATATGTTTCTAAAAATCTGTCCATTTCCTCTGTGTTTTCTTCTCTATGTGAGTAGAGATTTTCAAAGTAGGTGTTCATGATCTTTTGAATTTCCATGGGATCTGTAGTAATTTCCCCTTTTCAGTCCTTATTGTGTGAATTTGAGTTTTTTCTTTCTTTTTCTTTATAAGGTTAGCTAGAGGTTTGTCAATTTCGTTTATTCTCTCAAAAAACCAGCTTTTTGATTCATTAATTCTTTGTATTTTTTTTTAGTTTCAATTGCATTGATTCTGCTCTAATCTTTACAATTTCCTCTCTTCTATGAGCTTTAGATTTAACTTGCTCTTCTTTTTCTAGAAGGTTGAGATGCAGCATTAGATTGTTTATTTGTGCTCGTTTTGTTTTCTTGATATGACAGTTTATTGCTATGTATTTCCCTCTTAAGACCACTTTCATTGCATCCCACAGATTACAATAGTTTGTTTTGCATTTTCATTGAATTGTAGGTATTGCTTTATTTCTTCTTTAATTTCCTCTGTAGCCCACTGGTTGTTCAAAAGGTTGTTATTTAATTTCCATGTATTTATGCCAGTTTTGCAGTTTCTTTTGCCATTAATTTCCAATTTCAGTGCACTATGGTCAGATAGTATGCATGGGCCAATCTCAATACCTTTGCATTTACTTAAACATGCTTTATGGGATAATATGTGGTCTATTTTGGAGAATGTCCCGTGGGCAGCTGAGAAGAATGTGTATTCTGTTGTGGTTGGGTGGAACACTCTGAAAACATCTACTAAGTCCAATTGCTTACAGGTATGATTCAGTTCTATTATTTCTTTGCTGACTTTTTGTCTAGTTGATCTATCTCTTTGTGACTGTGGGCTGTTAAGGTCACCTGTAATAATTGTGTTCTTGTGTATTTGGTTTTTCATGTCCTTTAGTATCTGTCTTATGTAGTTGGGTGCTCCTGTGTTTGGTGCATATATATTTATAATTATTATTTCTTCCTCTTGAATTTTTCCACTTACGAGTATGTAGTGACCTTCTTTGTCTCTTTTATTGCTTTTAGGTTTGAAGTTCACGTTTTCTGCAAATAGAATAGTTACCCCTGCTTTTTTCTGGGTTCCTTTTGCATGGAATACTGTTTTCTATTCTTTGACTTTTAATCTATGAGTTTCTTTTTGAGTCAGATGCGTTTCTTGTATACAGCATGTTGTGGGATCTTGTTTCTTGATCCATTCTGTCAACCTGTTTCTTTTGATATGGGAATTGAGCCCATTTACATTTATAGATATCACTGATATGTATTGGCATGACTTTGCCATGTTTTGTTACTGTTGTTAGTTTCCTGCCTTTCTCTGTTGTTTACTTTCTTGTCCAGCCTGGTGCTTTCTTTCTGTTGTTGTTTGGAGATTGTGGTCATTTTTATCTCTACCTAGGATGTCCTTCAGCACTCTTTGTAAGGTTGGTTTGGTGGATGTGAATTTCTTTAGTTGTTCTTTGTCATGGGAGTATCTTGTTTCTCCATTAAATTTGAAAGACAGTTTTGCTGGGTATGTCAGTCTGGGTTGAAACTTGTTTTCTTTTAGGGCTTGAAATACTCCACTCCAAGCTTGTCTTAACCTGAAGGTTTGTGCTGAGAAGTCTGCTGTGATTCTAATAGGCTTTCCTTGATAGGTGAGTTGTGTCTTTTCTCTAACAGCTTTTAGTATTCTGTTTTTATGCTGTATGTCTGAGATCTTAATAATTATATGTCTGTGTGTGGGTTTATGTTGGTTATGACTGTGTGGTGTTCTATATGCCTCACTTATTTGTGTATCTGATTTTTCCCCCATGTTTGGGAAATTTTCTGCCATTATTTCTGTGAACAGCTTAGCTATATCCTTTGCATTGTCTCCTGCTTCCTCACTAATGCCTATTACTCTAACATTGTTTCTCCTGGCATCATCTTGCAGCTGTTGGATTGTCATTTCATGCTGCTTTGTTGTTTTTATTAGTTCTACCCTTTCAAGATCGCTATCTGCAATCCTGTATTCAATGTCCGAAATTCTATCCTCAGCTTCATTTAAACGGCTTTGCAGGCTTTCAGTGCAATTTTTTGTTTCTTGCATATCTCTTTCAATTTGTTTCATAGATTCTGCTTGTCTTCTTCATTGTTCATTCAAAGTTTCAATCCATTTCCCATGCTTCTGTAGTTTCTTATCTATTTCTTCTCTAGCTATGTTGAGCAGCTCATTTACTAAGGTTGTTACTTTTGTCTTTACATAAGACATTATTTCTAATTTGATTTCCTCCATAGCCTCATGGATTTGTTTCTTTATTTCATTTGCTATCTTTTCAGAGATTTCTGGTGTATGAATCTTGGGGTCCTCTATTTCATTACCACCTGCACTTGCCCCTGATGGACTAGATGTTTGGGATTCCATTTTGCCTTTTTGTTTAGTCATTTTCACCTTTTGGGTGAATTTCTGGTCTTTCTATTCCAACAGACACAACTTTCTGCAGTGTGTGTTTCAGGGTGCTACTGTGTGGTTGATGTTTGTCAAATTGCTGGCTACCACAATGAAGAGGAGATCCCGTCTCCTGAATTCCTCCTACTGTGCCACACTGACTGAAGCCTGATGAGGTCTTCTATTTGGGTGAGGGGTTCCTAGGCCTCTCATCAAGCCAGTATGGTAGTCCACTGTAGTCCAATGTTCCCAGTGGAAGGGCGGGTCCAGCAGATGTGGTCCTAGGCAGTTCAGGCCTGTGGCAGGCCTCCTAGATGTTCCTGGAGAAGGGAGGGGGGAAAGCAGCGGCAGTCCCAGGCACCTCAGGCCCTCTGTCACTGGTCTACGCAATGTTCCCAGTCCCAAACAGCCCGGGCCAAGCTGCCAGTCTCCAGGATGTTCCCAGTCCCGAACAGCCCAGGCCAAGCTGCTGGTCTCCGCGAGGCTCCCTGTGGGTGAAGGTCGGGCCTACCAGTCCCAAACAGCGAGGCCAAGATGCTGGTCTCTGCGAAGTTTCCAGTCCAAAACAGACCAGGCAGAGATGCAGCTCTCCAAGAAGTTCCCAGTCCCAAAAAGACCAGGCTGAGATCCCTTAATGTCACTTTTGCAGAAAGGCAACTCCTTGTCTTCTCATCTCAAATGTAACACAGTTATTCTTTCTTTTTATCTTACTTTATTTTACCTTATACAATTTGTATATATCTGATACATTTGTTTTCTGTCTCCTACACTAGAGATGAAAGTAAGTACTCTGTCTGGTTCACTATTTTATGTCCAGTAACTGTAACAGTGCTTGGCATGTTCTGGGCTCCCCAAAATAACTGTAGAATAACAAATACATGATAGGTATATTTGCTTGTTTTTGTTAGCATTCTTTTTGATAATTGAAGATATATATAATATAATGCTATATTTTTATATTCTTACAGTCTATGCTTTACACACATAAAAGTTATACTGGCAGAATATACTTGAAGGGTTATGAAACTTGCTATTGTACATTTTGTGTTCTGATTATTGAGAGGGCAGGGAACAAGCTCTTACTTACTTTTAAAGTAGTTACATGATGTAATGTTTTAGGTACAGTACCCACTGTTTGAAAACAAGAACTTGGGAGCATCTGGGAGTGCAGAGGAGTGTTGAACAAAAGAGATTGTTTTGCTAGTTCCAGAGCAGTGATGTCTTTCAAGACAGTGCCTTACTCTTTCACTACAACTTCACTGGAATAGAATGTAAAATTTTAAAAAATTTTTTTAAAATTTTTATTTTGAAAAGAATAAAACCAAATGAGAAAAAAAAAAAGAAAAAACAAAATGGGGTCATTCAAAACAAAAGGATGGGCATAGTACATGATTTAAAACCACAGTACAAGGTGATCTACAGTGGAAACCATGACGTTTCTTGTATTTTCTATCTTCAATAGAATTGCACATATCCTCAGGTACAACAAAATTGAACATAGCAGTACAGAACAAAATCAATAAAAACAAAACATTGGAGACATTATAGGACTTTAACAGATTTAAATAAAATCAGTCAAGACAAGATAGCGATCGAACAAAACAGAGGTTTCTCTCAGAGAGGCTCTTTACTTTGCTGCTTATTAATATGCCATCTTTCCCTTATTGTATAATTCTTATCCAGGTTATAATCTTATATTTACCTTCTTACATAGGACAGTAACCAGCACATGTGTGTTTATCTGTGCTTAGTTATGGTTACCTAACTGTATCCTGCTGTGCACCTGCACTAGACAAGCATAGTTATATCTTCCAGTGTCCTTAGGCAACCCTGAGCTTTGAAGCAGTCTGAGTGGTTCCCCACAAATGTCTCAAACAGTCTGAAAACAGAGGAGAGGGCCAGACGTGTAGTCTGATGTGATGGCCCTGGGTTCAATCTTCAGTAATTTAGAGAACAGACCCCAGGGCTGATCCTTCCCGCGCACCCACATTTTCCTTAGCAAGTGCCAAGAGGTGTGACCCACTCATGCAGTGCGGACTCCAGCGTGTACGGCTGGCTGCTGTGAAGTATTTTTAACAATAATAATTTGACTTGTTTTGAGAAGTATTTCCTAATTGAGGATCTGTGGGGATGTTTAAAGGGTCATAAAAATTTAGACTGGGCTGCTTTTTTAAAGCTTGCTGGTTGGGATTACAAAATAACAAAGCTCTACTCTGCTTAGATTAAGGACACAATTTGAAATACATAAACTACTTCATGAATTAATATTGTAAACCTGAAAAGCTACAGTAGCTCAAACTAAAATCTTTAGCTTTTGTGGTGCTTCAAGAAACTTGTTAGCTGGATGTGTTCAGGATGTCCTATAGTAAATCACTGACAAAAACATTGTAGAATAGGATGACTAATGTTTCACAGGACTTAGTGAACATATGCTGTAAACATCAATGTTAATATGAAGTCTTGTGCAAATATAATCACACTATGGCTAACTGGCTGTTAAACTGATCTTTGTTAAAAATATCTACCTGTATTTCATTTGCATAGTTATTTTAATCATTCAGCGTGTGCCTAAATTCCTTGTGTGTTTTTATAGGGAATGACTTACATTGCTCGACAACGAGCAAAGATTATGAATTCGGATCAAAGTTCTTTTGTGTTTGAGTGCATACAAAATCATCTTCAGCATTCTAAGTTACTCCACTACAGGATGTGTTATTTGCTAGTTATTGTGGAAATTAGGTTTGACTCACCATTAGGTCATGGGCTGATTTCACAATTAGTGAACCACATATTAATTTCAGCATGTTATTAGACCTCAAGACCTGGCATGTTATGGGTGTTCTGAACATAATGCTGAGTCATGGTCATAATCTAGAAGCTATGAATATACAATTTTAAGTGTTAGATAGTCTTCTTGAAACAAATATGTTACTGAGGAAACCAGTCCTCTCAAATTACATCCTGAAATGATGCAAACATAAACTGCAGATTAACTAGTGAAATTGAGAATAGCATCCTAGGGATAACTTGTACGAGAAGAAATTGATCTCAGAATGAGATTAGTTAAAAGATAGTGTTATATGTTAAAGGTAACATGGTCTTTAAAATCAGATGCAGACATCTTTTCTTGTTTAAATTATATGACCTTGAGAAATTTCCTTAACTTTTCTGAGCTGCAAATGCCTCATTTATACTATCAAAATACCAATGATAGTCTCTATTAATATTTGAGAGGTTAAAAAACATCTGACACAGAGATTGACACCTACTAAAGGATTTTGTTTTGTTTTGGTACAGTGGACCTCGTGCTTACCAAGCAGGCACTTGTGCACTGAGTTAACCCCGGGCCCAACACCTACTAGGCTTTCAATAAACTATGTTTCCCATTAAAATTTTCTAAAATTGTCTTGCAAAGCTGGGATTAGAGCTCAGGTTTCCTGGTCAATGCCTTCTCACCCAAGATACCATCAGTTGATGTTTTTAGTCTGCAATCACAATTCTTTTCCGTTTTTCTCTCCTCAAATTCTACTTCTATGTTCTCCAAAATCAATATTTTTAGACACTTAAAAAATGTAAAAGGAAAGTATCAAATTTGCAGCACTATTTTTCCCCAATGGTAACAGAAACATGCCCCAAATTTTTGTTTTGTTTTGTTTTGTTTTGTTTTGTTTTTGGAATTACTGCAGATTGAATCCAGGGCCTGATTTGGAACTGTATCCTCAACCCTTTTAATTTTATTATGAGATTAAAGTGTCCAGGCTGGGCTCAAACTTGCAATACTCCTGCCTGTTTCAACCTCTCAGGTAACTAGTATAGATGTGTACCATTGTACCAGACAAGCCTATAATGTTTTTTTGTTTGTTTGTTTTTTGTTTTTTTGGTACTGGGGATAGAACTCAAGACCTCCCACTTGCCAAGCAGGCACTTACTCTGCTGAGCTAAATCCCTGGCCCTCCTATAGTGTTTTTTATGTTTTGTTTTAATTTCTTTTAGAAACCACTGTAGTGACATTGCAAAATTTCCACTCATCGTTTCCTAATAAATAATGATTTTTCTCTACAACTTATTCTCTTTCTTTGCAATCTAATAAAACCAAAAACCTATAGTTGTTTCTAATACTTTGGAATTATCTATTTTTCTTTGTCAACACTGAGAAAGAACATTTCTTTAGAAACCATTATATGCATTTAATAAATGCTTTAGAAAGTTTTTCTGTCCCTTGCTTCCTTTTCTTTCTTTACTATGCAGATTATACCAGCTATGGGACCCTGTGTTCACTCATATCGCTTCCCAAAACTCCAGTTTTACTATTTGTAAATATCCAATGCCAATCTTAAATAACTACAAAAATTGTAAGAAGAATTCAGTAAATTCTTTATAAAATAAATACGAAAAGCCCAACAAATTCAAGAACTTCTTGTTATTAAGATACAGATCAGTAAAGGCAACTTAATAGATCAACAAAGGTGGGGGAAATTAAGATTTGTACTAAATGCTTAGTTTTTTTTTTTTTTTGTACCGGGACTCGAACTCATGACTGCACACTTGCAAGGCAGACGCTTATGCCGCTGAGCTAAATCCCCAACCCAAATGCTTAGTTTTCAACAGCAGAATATAAAACTTGAATTAGTAGAACCAACTATATACATTGAGGCAAGTTATTTTCAAGTTTTATTTAGTGGCAGAGTTCTCAGAGCAAATGATTTTCAAGTGTATAGTGCAAATTACTGTTGTCAGAATATTTTCCCATGCTTTATCTCATTTAATCTTCAAAACACTCCTACCAGCCTGGGTCATTACTTCTGTTTTTTTGTTGTTGTTTTGTTTTTGTTTTTGGTAACAGGGATTGAATTCGTGACCTGTGCTTGCCAGGGCAGGTGCTTACGCCACTAAGCTAAACCCCTGGCTCTGTTTACCTGTTTTACAGATATAAATTCCCATGTAATTTGCCTCTATGAACAGTGGTTGAGGCAGAAGTAAAAGGTTGATTCTTATGCCGTTGTGCTTTTTACTATAATAAGTTCCTTTCCTGTAAATCTATCAGTTTGCTCAAAGAATAATTAGTCTTGTCAGTTTTTATAACCTTTTGCTTAATTTCAACTCTGCTTTAGACGCCTTTGAGTTCCATGCATAACCTTCCCTAGCTTGTGACATGTAGAATCTATTTTCTGGCCCTCTGGCTATTTCAGCAGCACAATCTAAATTGTTTAGTGTGCTTGATTATCAGACAGGAAGAAAAATAGCAGAGATTCTAGTTAAAGCCTCTAAGAGGAAAAGAAAGAAAAAGGTCCTGTGATCTGCCTGTGATAAGCCCATTTCTTAAGAAACCATATTATTGGTAAGTACCTGGAAGTTCTCCAGTAAGGCAAGGATTATATAGCCAAGGGTTTTTTTTGTCTTGAATCAAACTCATGCCAGGTAAGTGCCCTACCGCTGAGCTGTAGCCTAGCCTCAGTCAGCTGTTAGAGTGAGGGGATGCATATCTTGTATGACTTTGAGGAGAGGAGAAGTAAGCTTGAAAAGAGGAAATTGCTGTAGACTTACCATTGCAAAGGACAATGACAGTTTGACACTGTCTCAACAGTGGTGTGAAGTGAAACCAAGGGGTGGAAACAAGAGGCTGTCCTTGTACATTGAACTTAGCCATGGAAAATGCCTAGTATAGTGATTACTGTGGGGGGGGGCTCTGGTACTAGATCATTTAGCTTTCAATCTAAATTTTGCCTTTAGCCTGTGTGACTTGAGGGAAGTTGTTTAACTCCTCATTGTCTCAACTTCTGGCATTTACAAGGGGACTAAAAATAGCACATACATGCAAGGGTGACTCTAAGGATTGTATGAGATAATATATATAAAATGCTTAGAGCTGAACAGTTCTTGGGATGCCATGATGGCTGAATAAATGGTAGAAGGTATTATTTTTGATAGTTATTATTATTATTACTGATATTATGACCATTGTCATTTGACCTTGTATGTTATGTAGGATTTATCTGGAGGAGTATCTGGTAAGAAAAAAGTACTCAATGCATGCTTATTAATTTTTGCCTCTGCCAGAGGGTCATGAAGATTAAGTTGCATGGTGTGGTTGATGGTTTTGGTTGGTAACAGTAGTATGAGAAAGGTTGGGTGGGAGAAAGTTTTGGTAAAATAGACTCTTTAGGACAAGAAAAGTTATTTGATAGTTTGTAGAAATAGTTCAAGAGACGTACTTTTGAGTCATAGCTCTGCCATCAAAGTTGTGTGAACTTGGACAACTTATTTTCCTTTCTTTTTATTTCCTCGTTTTTAAAAATAAGGAGATAAGACCATATAAGTGGTGTTAACTGTGGATTGGGGGTTGTGGAATATATCAGAAACTCCTCAAATTTCTTCCCCCCACTTTCCTTTTATCTCCATGTTTTTGCTCTCTTTGTGAAAAAATCAAGTCTTTATGGTAATCATATAATATATAAAGCCATTGCCCTAATGAAAATCCAGTAACCCAGAAGCCAATGGGAGATTGTCTTTTTATTCATTTCAAAAAACCTAGATTGACCCTTTCAGTGTAATTCAGCAACTTGTTTTGTGGATTTATCTAATATATGCCTCCAGAAACCAAGTCTCCTATTTCTTAGGCTTAAGTGTATTGGGCTGATCCAGGAAATGCTATTTGACAGTGAGAGTCAGATTTTGGTAGTCTATAAATAGGAGCACATTATGTTTTTTAACTTTCTGTTTAGTGTTTATGTTGTACATTATGAAATTTTAAAGGACATATAGGTGAAAGATAGAGAATTTTGCTAGGATTGTTATGATAGTCCTGGTAGGTAATATGGAAAGATTTTCAATTAGATTTAATGCCTGTGTGCATCTTAATCTATGATAATAGCTCTTTGGAATCTTCTGGTAGCCAAATCTTCCTAGTACTTACCAGTGAATTGTTAGCCATAGGCTGGCGAATAAGGAGGGCTGATGAAAAGGAATTGAGACAGAGATTTGTTGGGCTTCAGTAAGAGAAGTGGAATTTCCTTGTCATTTTGTGAGAAATAGAATGAATGGCATTCTGTTGACTCAGCCTGTTTAGGCAGCTAGAGGGAGACAAATGTCACGGAGCCAGAAGTATAGCTTTCATAATTCTGAGTCAAGCACTTGGGACTCAGCACAGTAGGGAGGAAGTGCACATCAGCAGGCATCATGAGATCTGTTTTACACTCAACTGTCACTAACTTGTGCAATCTTGGGCAAGTGTGACTTCCCATCACATAAAGGGGAATTTGACTTGCATTGCCTCAAATATACCTGCTAGCTTCAATCATTTGATGCTGAGATTTTATTATGCAATAGTTGTTGCTTCTCAACATTACAATATTGCAGATGTGCCAGGTTGGATTAAGAGGATGAGGTGGGAAGAGGGGGTCTTAATGAATTAATCTACACAGTAGAAAAGAAAGACAGTCTGAATTGTTGTGATAACACAACTTTAGCTCTTAACTCTCTATGAAATTTCTGGTCCTAGGAATACAGGCGCAAAAATATTGCTCAACATTTTGGCTTATGTCTATAATCCCAACACTAGGGAGGTTAAGGCAGAAGGAACACCACAGGTTTGAGGTCGGCTTAAACTACATAGTAACTTTAAGGCCTGCCTGGAATATACAGTGAGACCTTGTCTCAAAAAAGCACCCCTCTCTACCAAAAAAAAGTGTGTGGAAGTTGGAGTGATTATTTTCTTTTAGAAGTAGAATACTTTTGACTAAGTAGGTATTTGTATTTATGAATTCTTTAAGTGTTGATGATAAAAGGAATATTTTTCAGCAGTAAAAAGATGAGTGCCTTGTTTTCAGTGGTAGTGAAACACTCAGATTTTAAAAAGAGGGGATAAGTTCTGACTTGCCCTTTAGAAAGGCCAGTGTTACTGTGGGCTGTGTGAATGAGTTGAAGACCAGAAAGAATGGGTCAGAAGATCCTGAATGATGATATCTTCAACTGAAGTAGTAGTGATAAGGAAGAGATTGAATGGGGAAGGGATGATTTGAGGAAGTCTTCCAGCTGTTGGTCAGTAAAACTTGGAGAGTGGTGATGCTATTTACTTGACAGAGGAAACAAAGGCAAATGGGGGGCAGTTGTGAGAGCAGAAGATGATGATTCAGTAATTTTGAAGAAATAAGGCACACTTCTGAATTGCTGAGGCTTAGTTGGAGGTTTTGATCTTTCTCAGTAGCCATATAACTTTCAAATACTTTCTAGTTTTTTTTCTCAGAAAAAAGTATTTGTGTCACTGTATTAGTCACTGGGGGAGATGATTCCTATAGAGACTAATGCTATGAGGCTAATGATGTCATAATCCCTCTTCTCCCACACACCAGTGGGACACTTGTGGGTCTAACTGCTCAAAGCATTTGGAAAAGCAGGGAAGGCGGGTCAGGGACTGCAAGGTTTTTGTTTGTTTTGCTTTATTCTTACTCTTATTTGAAAGATAACAGTTGTATCTCATTGTAGATATATTGGTTCCAAACGTGGTTATTTCCATTTCTACTAGTCAGAGAGGCACAGTTTCCCCAATTTTTGGTAAAAAGAACACAGAGAGCTCCCAAAAGCATTATTAATTGCATTTAGCCATTTGATTATTTGAAGTAAAATAAAGTGACAATGTTTATTGTATTTTTCTTTCATAGAGAAGACATTTCAAGATCTTCAAATCTTTTGAAACTCAGAAAAATGGCTTTCATTTGTTTGGATATTAGATACCTATATATTTTTCTTCTTTGCAAAGCATTTGGCTGTACTTTGTCTTCAAACACGGAAATAAAAGGTAAACCAACAAATTAAATGGGTTTTAATGAGACAGTTTTAAACCTAGGGTTTTAAACTGTTCTTTCAATCTACCTTATTGTAGTACGTAACTAGTAATTATTGGAATTGTTTCATGAAGCTCATGTACTAAAGATATGTCCTTACTAAATAGTTTCACATATAAGGTAACATTTTGTAGTACAACAGCCAAATCAGAAAAACACTTTCCTGACTGCTTGCATAGTCATTTATATTGTCTAAAATGTCAATTAAATATCTGAAAGCCTCTTGGCTGATACACAACTAACTGGAATCTTTCCTTGATAGTTATTCTAACTTTTATGACAGTTACATAAGTAAGAAAAAACACAGAAATTTAAAATGAAATGTAGAGCCAAATGCAGTGACACATGCTTAGAGTCCAGCCACTCTGGAAGGCTGAGACAGGAGGATCATGGATTCAAGCTCGTCCTGGATAACTTAGTGACTTAATGAAACCTTGCCTCAAAATAAAATGGAAAATAGACTGGGGATGTAGCTTAGGGCAGAGGCTCTGCCTTTGCTCTCCAGTACCATAAAAACAGTAAAAATGTAAAAATAATCAGAATTATTCTGTCATCTCTAATGAACTTTTCTTACTGAAGAAGCTAGGTAGAATAGTGAGGCATGGTGGCATATGTTTGCAGTCTCAGAGGCTGAGACAAGAAGATTGCAAATTTGAGATCAGCCTGGGCAATTTAGCAACTTAACGAGACCCTGTCTCAAAATACATAAAAGAGCAGGATATGTAGCTCAGGGCAAAGGCCCTGGGTTTGATTCCCATATCAGAAAAAAAAGAAGGTAATTAGAGCAACACATATTTAACAATTATTTTTAACCTTAAGAATTCTCAACAGATATCTTTATGGGTACATGGAGTAATTTATGCCACAATTTTTTTTCCTGTGGATTCTTTTCCTCATCCTAGTTTTATGAAGAATTAAAATGAACAGCATGGTAGAAATGAGATGAAATTATTAGTAACAAGGAAGATGGCAGTAATACTATTGTACTACTAGATTTATTAATAAGAAAAGTTTCTAACTTTCTTTCTTTATTGGTGGTACTGGGGACAGAACTCAGCCTTTGCACTGAACTACATCCCCAGACCTTTCTAAAGTTTGCAACAGAATCTCCCTGGGTTGTTCAGGCAGGGCTCAAACTTGTAAGCCTCTTACCTCAGACCTCAGGGTACAGACATATGGCGCCATGTCCAGCAAGTTAAATTTGAAGCATTCTTGAATGTGTGTGTGTGTGTGTGTGTGTGTGTGTGTGTGTGTGTGTGTGTTGCTTTTTAAATCACTTTCTGGTGATGGGGAGGTGTGGAGCAATTGTCTCTCAATGTCTCTCCTGCCTACCTCTAAATAAAAATTAACTTCTGAAGTCACTGCTACGTTTTCTTGAGTCCTTCCAAAGAGCACCCTGGTTGCTGTCCTCTGGGATTCTACTTAATTTGACTAAAGGATTCTATTAATCAGAATGGATTAAGATCTGTCTGGCCTCCAAATTCTTAAGACATTTGGCCATTATAGATCTGTTTTATATTTTCTATCCCTTTGTTATGTCTACCACAATATCATATGCACTGAATTAATGCTGATTTGTTCTTGTGATTAGAAAGATTTACATAATAAAGTATTTCCATCAGAGGTCAAACTCCAATCCTCATGAACTCAAAAAAATCATGTTGAATTTTTTATTTTTGTGAATTTATTTCTTAATTCCAAAAAAGGAAAGTCACATTTTCTTCTTATGTAAATTCTTAAAAAGAACACAACAGTATAGCAGTAATCTAGGTTTAACAGTTTTATTTTTTTTAAGAATAGGAAAATTAAAAAATTTTAAAAAGAATAGGAAAATTTATTGGAGAAAAGGAATGGGGAATAGGAATATCTCCTGAGAGACAGGAAAGGTCCCTAATGGGTTGCCAATGAGCCCATCTCTCAAAGGAAGTTTTATAGAACAAAATTATGAGGTGGATACAAAATGGGTCAAAATTATGATCAACCAATATGATTGCAAGTATATTCGCTTAGGTAATACTGATCCAATGGTAGCAAGGATACAAGAGTGATGTCATTAACCTTGGTCGATAATCTATAGTCTTGACCTTGTCTTTAGTCTTAGCAGTATTAGTTTAATGGCTAGTTTTACATGCTTCCCTAACGGATGATCAGAAGTTTGGGATTATAGGTATCACCCAGTTGAGATTTCCCATTATCTCATTGGGGTGGGCCAATCTCTCCCACCTCCTATGACTCAGACTAAGACTAAGACTAAGACAAGACTAACAGTTTTATTGTGATATAATTTATATAACGCAAAGCTCATCTCTTTCAAATATGTTATTTGGTGATTTTAAGTATATTCAGTAGTTATGAAATAACTATTGCTATCAAATTTCAGAATACCTTCATTACTTCCCCCAAAACCCTATGCCCAGTAAATAGTCACAGTGTATTCTCTCCACTTTCTAGCCTCTTACAACCATTAATCTACTTTCTGTCTCTATAGATATTGCTTATAAACAGAATCATGCAGTGTGTAGTCTCTTGTGACTGATTTCTTTCACCTGGCATAATGTTTCTGAATTCTTCCATGTAATAGCATATATTAGTACTTCATTTTTTATAGCTACATAGTACTCCATGGTGTAGATATGTTTTGTTTTGTTTTGTTTATCCATTCATCAATTGTGGCACATTTGGAAGTAATCTCTATATTTAGCAATTCTTGTCATAAAATAAAGGATAAAACAAAAATATTTTATTGATTTTATTTCAGTCAATCCTCCTCAGAACTTTGAGATAGTAGATCCTGGGTATTTAGGTTATCTCTATTTGCAATGGCAACCTCCTCTGGCTGTGGATAAATTTAAGGAATGCACAATAGAATATGAATTGAAATACCGAAATGTTGATAGTGAAATATGGAAGGTAAGTACAGCATATATTTACAATATCATAGTTATCATTAAACATTTTCTTTTGATTCTTAACTTCACTGTCCACTCTAAACTTCATAACTTAATAGTTCTAATTAGTTAATAACAAGCTGCCATGTCTACTTTTCTGTCTTGTGCATTCTGTTAAATATATTTTCACCTCATCCTGTGTGAAGACTACTATTGGAAATTTAGGGAAAAAAATCTTGGTCCCACAGAATATGGACTTCAAGAGCATTTTATGCATTTTATCACATTTTATAGTTACTTATTATATTATTCCATATTTGTTGCTTTAACAAGAAACCTCAGGATAGGCAATGCACTGGAAAAAAAGTTTGTTTAGCTCATATTTTTAGAGGTTGAAAGACCAGTATTCTGTGGACCATTTGTTCAGCCTCTAGACTGCATCACGGCAGATAGCATCCTAGTGGGAATGAGTGAGATGGAGAAATCACACGAGGAGACAGGAAGCCAGAGAGTGGCTTTACAACAAGTTGTTCGTACAGGAACATTACTAATTGATGTCACACACATTAATTCCTTCTGAGAGCACTGCCCTAGCAACCTAATTGCCTCCTCCTAGACCCACCTCTTATTTTTTTTAAAGGGAATGAAACAAAACAACAAAATGGAACAAAACAAAACAATGAGAACAATGTTGGATTACAAAAACAGGACAGTAAGAAATCCCCAATCGTTACTGTATTGCATATTGTTATCCTCTGAATAGATGTTCGGAGTACTGGCTTTAAGCTTGCAAAGTCAGTCAAATTATACAGCCTTGGGCTGTTACTTCAGTTGCTAACATCTCAGCCTGTGTTCTTCTGAATCAGCTGGTTGCTTGTGGGGTAGGGGAGTGGGGCTCTTCTTCTCTCCTGGCCCATGTGCTGGTTGGTTCACAGGAGGGCTCAATTTGGCTTCTTGGTTCTCTCTCAGCCCATGCTACTCTAGGCCCCACCTCTTTAAGGTCCTACCACCTATCAACATTGCCACACTGAGGAGCAGGCCTTGAACACATGAAACTTTTGGGGGCATAGTCAATACTCGGTTCAGAGCACTCATATACTTAGACATGAGGTTGCGGTGGCAGGGGGAAGAAAGTGTCATTATGCTATTTATTATAAGGACAAGCCAGAGGGCAGTGCAAGCACAGTCATAGAGGATGACCTGGACGTTTGATTGTAAAAGATCAATGTTGGCTACCAGATCAAGATTCAGAAGAAAAGGATATTGATGCCATTTTGCTGAGGGTAAGATTGAAACAACAAAAGATTTTCTTCTGGTCATTAATTTAGAAAGCCAATAATTTTTGTTGTATCTATTTGTTCGGGTGAGTTTTTCCCTTTATGCAATACTGGAGAAAACAAATGAATTCTATTTTTTAGTAAGTATAAAATAAGTGTTTCTCCTGATTCACATTATTTTTACATGAATTTAATTGAACAGTTATAGACTGGGAGCACAATGTGTTTTGAGGATTACCTTACAGCACAAATAATAGCTATTTTCAAGCTTGACTCTTCAAATTATACAATTTGTACATTGGGAAGATACTGATGTACTGACATAATTAGTAAGGGAGAACCCATCCAGAAGATATTTACTGCAAAACTTTTTCTTTTTTTCAGTTTGTCATATTTGGTTCTAAATAAATTGTGCTTGATTTCTCAGAAAAAAATAAATATACATTGTATATATACTACTGAACTGTGAGCTTTTTCTCTGTAGAAATCAAATCTTATTTAGCATTGTATCTGCCCCACAGAATATAGCATGGTTCTTTGCAAATATTGCAGTATATTCTTAATGAAAGTTTATTGAATTATTAAGTATTTACATACTTGGCAATCATGTTCATTCAAAGATTTCTGTTGTAGAAGGTATCTAATTCAAACCAAACATTTATTGACTAACTTTGTGTACCAGACACTTTGCTAGGTATCAGGACTCTAAGAATAAATAATGTATGAGTTTCATCCTCAAGGAGCCTACAGTTTATCTGCTTTTCTCCCATTACCTTCAGGATTTTAGTTGCATGATTACTGAAAGTTTCATAGTAATGTGAAAGATTACACATCACTTGCCATGTATTTGGAATTAATTGGAATTAATTGGAATTAATTCCAAGTTGCTCAAGTTTTTCACATAGAATCTTTTTTCCCCTCCAGAAGTTCTTGTGTTAAATGAGATGTTTGGGCCAGGGATTTAGCTTAGTGGCTTAAGCGCCTGCCTGGCAAGTGCGAGGTCATGAGTTCAATCCCCAGTACCCCCCCCCCCAAAAAA
>PVJX010021747.1:0-12445 GCA_004027295.1 Dolichotis patagonum | reverse complement strand
TTCACTGTAATACCATGGCTACTTCAAAGCTTTACTTCATTTCATCTCTTTTATCAAACAGACCATCATTACTAAGAATTTACATTATAAATATGGGTTTGATCTTAACAAGGGAGTTGAAGCAAAGATACACACGCTTTTATCAGCACATTGTACAAATGGATCAGAAGTTCAGAGTCCATGGTCAGAAGCTACTTATTGGAAACCAGAACAAGGTTAGAGAAAACTTGTTTTTCATACTTAATAGCACCATAACAATCACTATGGAGAATAATCCCCTTAATTCTTATGTGTCAAGAGTGTGTATACAGTAGATGCTAGGCTTGTGTGCTACAAAATGGAATCCTTCTTAATAGTGAGTGGCTGGCCTTTTTGAATTCTTTAAATCAGCACACATGTTTACTAAAACCTACACATTACTTTGATAATATAGTTCCCAGTTCATGGGTCGTATTAACAAGCTTGCATAAGTATTTACCCAATTGCTCAGAGCATCCCAGAATAATCAGTTCACTACTTTAGCATAGGCTAGTGTCAGTAAATGAAGCCTCAAAATTTTTTAGATTTGCATGTCTCACTTATAGTGAAGTGATTTTCAGTGACTCCTTTCTGAGCTATTCCTCATTATGTTGATTGCTAAATGAAGTGGCAAGACCAAAGGAAATAAAATAAAATTAAATAAAATTACCTAGTGATTTCATAAATGATTTATCATCATGACCCTCATGCATTTACTATTCATTCATTTCTTAGGAAGTCTGGAAACTAAAATTCAGGATATGGATTGTGTATATTACAACTGGCAATATTTACTGTGTTCTTGGAAACCTGGCATAGGTGTACACTTTGATACCAACTACAACTTGTTCTACTGGTAAGTATGTTTATACTTAGAATTCCATATTAGAAAAATATCTACCCAAATCAATCCACAGTATGAATAACTCTATTCCTACTAAATTAAATTCACTGTATTTATCAGAGATGCATTTATGATGATGATTATAATTATTTTGGGTTTCCAATGAGAGTAAATGGTTTTAGAACGCAGATACTGCAAGGCATTTTATGAGTGATTTAAGGAATGCAATCACTGTTTCTATACTGGATTACATTTTGTGCCCTTTAGATAGATGGAGTTATGAGACGTGTAGGCATATTTTTGTTCTTGCCTTAAAAAAATAGTTATCTTTTGGGCCAGTTGTGTTGGCACATGCCTATAATCCCAGTATTTGGAAGCCTGGACTCCCAAAGCCAGCCTGGACTACATAATGACACCCTGTCTCAACCCACCCCCCAAGGAAAAATGGATATCCATTAAACTATATCTTTTTTCTGACTCTCTATATTTATTAACCTTCACAGAGACTTTTAAGCTTTGAGTCATCTTGATTTCTAATTCTTTCATATCTTACTCTTTCATGATGACACAATCACCATGTTCTGACACTCCTTTATAAAATGGCACGTCTGTGTTTTACTTTCTATCTCTATTATAAGAATCCCATAGGTTCCTCTCATTCTACACCTAGATGACTGCCATAGCCTGGCAAATGCTGTTTGCTTGGCTTCCAGTGTCTATCCTTCCCATTCATTCTGTGTATTGCAGTCAGCTTTATCGTCCTACGTTGCCACTTTCATATGCTATCTCTTTGTTCAAAAATCTCTAGTGGCTACATATTCCCCCACCTCCACTACCCAGGATAAAATCTAAGCTGCTACCCAAGTCTGTGCTGTGCTATATCACTGCTTTTCCATTACTACCATCTACTATTGCAATGTGAGTGCTCCCAATAGTTGTCTTTTCTGCTATTTATATCTTGATGTGCTTTGTACTCTTCAAAAGGTTTTCATTCCATTTATTAAGCAAAACATTTTATAAGTCTGCTTTTAAAAATAATATTCCAAGTTAAATATTAAAAATGCAGTGTCATTTACATAAGCTTTAGGTTTCCTTAGTGGGAAACTTAGTTTGATTCACAAACCCTTTTTTGAGTCAATATGACCTAAGTACATGAATAAGAATCTTTATTTTATCTTTGAGATTTCTTCAAGACTCCCATTGTGCTGTGAGCACTGTGAAATCATAGACCATGTTGTCTTTCCAGTGTTATACCCTTAGTACTTACAGAATGTGGCATATAGTAGATGCTCAATAAATATTGTATATTATTGAATCATTTTTTTTTATTTGCAGGGTATGCTAACACAATTAAAATAGAGCATCATTATACTAGAAGTTACTGGCAAACACAATTCTTACAGTATTTCTTTTTTTACAGGTATGAGGGCTTGGACAATGTATTACAGTGTGCTGATTACATCAAAGAGAATGGAACAAATATTGGATGCAGATTGCTAAACTTGGAGTCACCAGACTATAAAGATTTTTTTATCTGTGTCAATGGATCATCAGAATCCAGTCCTATCAGATCCAGCTATTTCATTTTTGAACTTCAAAATATAGGTGCTATAAACAAGCAATTTCAACTTCAAATTTATAGTTGGGGGACTTAAGAAAGTACAAAGATAGAAAAATATAGGTAGAGTATACAAGGAAATACAGAAGATAAGAAACTGGTGAAGTATAACGTATCATTTTTATTTAGAAATCACAATTTATTTCCCAAACCTCAGAGTGTTCTGCTGTGTGGTACTTTCATCTAGGGTGAGTGATGAAATAATTATGGACTCCCCTATTTTCACGCCTTAATAGACAAATGGCTGGATATTTTCAGGTCTGTGTTCTCAGTTCTAACAGTTACAAGTGAGACAGTTTCTAGAGTTAACCAGCTCTAGGCTGGAATCTTGGATCTACCACTCTCTAGTTATGTGACTTTGGACAAGTTGCTTATTCTCAGTTTGCTCTTCTCAGCTTCCTTCTTCATAAAATGAAGTGAATAGAAGACCATCTCATAAGATTACTGTGAGATTTGTACAAGATTATGATAGGAGATCCTTGGTGAAGTGTCTGATGCATTTTAAGCACAACAACTATTAGCAAAAGTAGTAGCACTGATAGTGGTTGTTGTTTCTAAAGCTACAAAACAGGAAAAGGATTACAATGATTTGGATCTTCTGACTTGGTGGGTTTCAATATTTGTCATTGTTTGACATCATAAAACAAGTTTCCAAAATAATTAAGTTTCTCAGTAAACTCACTTTGGTTGGTAAGCAACTTTGATTTTAACACACATCATGGGGAATAATCTTGAGTCACCTGGTTTATCCCTGGAGGTTTTAGTTACTAGGCGTGCTCAGCTTTAGAAAAGGGCTACTGATGATTTCGACAACTTCCATGTTAAAATTATTCCTCTCTGCTTCTTAGTTAAACCTCTGCCTCCAGACTATCTTAGTCTTACTGTGAAGAATTCATTTGACATTAACCTGAAATGGAGCATACCTAAAGGACCCATTCCAGCAAGGTGTTTTATTTATGAAATTTTGTTCACAGAAGCTGATCATTCCTGGATGGTATGAAATTCGCATTCGTTTGGCAAAATCATAAACACTCCTTTTTAAGTAAGAAACTTGAGAATCAAAATCAGATTCTGCATAAAGAACAAAACATTCATGTATCATAATAGCTTAACTTCCAGAAAGTCAATCTAGTGGACAAAAGTAAGGTGCCTGTAGTCTGAAAGTATAATCATGCCAATTTCAATGCTATATAGGACCCTGGAGATAATCAAGTCACTTCTTTCCAATTTTGTGTCCAAAAAAGAAAAAAAAAACTTGCCAAGGGACAAACATGGATTATGAAGATGCCTTAGCTGATGCCTTTGTTATACATCAGAACTCTGGGAGCCTGAAGTAGGAGGATCACAACGTTGAACCCAACTTGGACAATTTAGTGACTTAGTGAGATTCTGTCTCACAATAAAAACCAAACCATAAAAGAGATTGGGAAATCTCTTTCAATGTTCAATGTGGGGACTCTGCATTCAATTCCCTAGGTGAGAGAGAGATAGAGAGAGAGAGAGACCCCTTGGGTAAAAACAAAACAAGAAAGCATCCACAAAATAAACCACTTCTCAAGGAATAACTTTGAGGTCAAAATTGGAAATGGCAGTTACAAAAGAATTACTGTTAACTAGGAAGATGAGTTTACAACAGGGGAAGAAGGCAACCGTTGTCAGACTAATTATCCCTAACATCAACAAGATAGTGATACCCTTAACCTGACATTTTAGGTTAATTTTATTTATTGATTTCCAAATTACGGAGTGAAAAAGACAAGTAGTTAAGCCACTGGTTCTAATTAATTCATTTCACAGCAAATGAGAGAAATGGTTTTTGAATTCACTTACAGGTTGTAGGGAGATGGATTAACTTCATAATTGAATTACATATCTAGAGTTGGAATTAAGATCTGACACTACATTATGGTGGTTCCAAACAGAAGTTATAACAAACAGAAAGCTGTTATTTTGGATGAGAAAAACTCTTCAGCTCTTTGAAATGAAAAATTGAAGTAATTTCTTCGGTGAATTTTTGTTGTTGCTTTGCAAAATCACCTAGATTTGTTATATTCTTATGACTGAAGTGGTAATTTCATGCCAATCCATGAGCACAAGTCTTACACAGATTACCTGAAATAAGAACAGGGGGAAAAGAACTTTATGTACATGGATTCTGCAGATTCCATAGAAACGGCTTGCATATAGTGGTTCTGTCTTTTGATATTTCAGTGTATATAGCATTTTTCAGTTTGTGGAATATGGGAAATTTGACTAGTTCAAATATTAGGTATTATAATCATGAAGGTTGCCTAGGAATTTTGCCTGTTTACAAGTGATCCGTTATCACTACAGAAAAAAGTTTTTTTTTAATACATGAATAAGAAGAAAATGACAAAAAACCTCTTTAAAACCAAACAGAAAAATTTAAACACTCACCATATAGAGAGATAATTCCTGCTAGGATATACTTTTGTAATATTCTGGTGCATGTATTTTATGTGAAAATAAACCACCTTGAAAATGACAAATGGAATTTCTCTAGCTGCAGTTAGATCAAATAATGTCATCTTATTTTTTCCTTGCCTTTCAGACTAATACGGTTGAAAATGAAATGCACATCACAAGACCATTAAATGAAAGCCAAGAACTATGCTTTTTCGTAAGAAGCAAAGTGAACATGTATTGCTCAGATGATGGAATTTGGAGTGAATGGAGTGATGAGCATTGCTGGGAAGGTATGAGCTAAAAGGAAAGTAAACAAGTGACTGGAACTATTTGCTGGCAAAATTAATTTTCTTTCTGTCTATTTTTGTAATTATGGAAATGAAGGGCTCTTGCATATTGTCTATACATGCAGAAGAAAAGTACACAAATACTTCAATCAAACATAGATTTATTGAAATTCTAATGTGCATTTAGAAATAAGAATCTTGTTATGCTTTTGTTAGGAAAATTCTTGTTTTCCTGTCATTAAAGAGAGTATGTGCTAGTTCTTTGCTGGGGGGTGGGGAGAGCAGGAGCACATTTTAATGAATGTTTTCTTAATTTTTCAGTTTTCAAGAAAACAGAAGGATAAGCTTGTTCATCCATTTATTTCTAAATGTCTAGTATTATGCCAAGTGAATATCATTCTAATTAGGAACAATATTCATGATAGGCTATGCTTGTCACTCAGTAGTAGAGTGCTTGCTTTCCATGCATGAACCCCCAGGTTTGATTCTCAGCACTGCAAAATCAAAAAAGATGTTATAATTAGTGAAACACATATCCCTTTTACTTCCAACATTGATTTAAAGTGACTTATGATAAAAGATATTCAAATTACAGAGAAAATACCCAAATGGCCATATACATAGAAGTATACACTAGAAGGCTTAGATAGTGAGGCAAAATAGGATCATGCTTCAGAGTATATTTGCTTATTGGTAGAAATTACTAAAAATGATTCAAAATTGAACAAAATCAGCTTGCTATTCTCTCAGGTATATTAATTTGGATACAGTTATTAATATATATTCAGATATAGATATAGATATAGATATAGATAGTTGTCTGTGGATCATTCATTTTCTTTCATGTGGTTCCACTGCAGTGAAATCACTATTATCTCTTTATGTATATATTGGTATCATTGTTCCTTTCCATTCATCAAATATTGTTAAGTACCTGTTGTGTGTCAGATTTTCTTTAAGCATTGGATATACAGAGTAAAGAAATCTTTACTCACATGGAGCTTGTATATTATTCCCAAGTTGAGTAAAGATAAGCAATTAACAGAAGCCAAAAATATAATCAGTAATGGTTATGGAGAAAAAAATAAGCAGGGCAGGAGATAGCTCAATCAAGTGATCTATATGGAATCAGAAAGAGCATTGCTGCTTTTATGATTTTCATTTTTGTAACTGCTAGTAGAAATGTGAAGGCTGTTATGCAAAGTTCTCAGTTATATTTTGTGCATTACATAAAATCGGTATGGTAAGTTTTTAACATCCTTAAAAATGGACATCTTTTTCAGTTTAATGACAAAAACAATAAAAACAAACAAAATTTCAGTTAATTTTACATGTCAGGAAATTTACATTATCAGTCATTTCTCTGGATTACATGCTTGCAAAACACAGAGTTACACTGGTTAATACACTGCATAGTGTTATCTTCAAAGTAGTAGATGCCTTTTTATGTGTATTATGCATAATCTTATCAGTGGTATTGATGACTGAATTTTCTTTTGCCCTATGGAGAAATGTCTGGAGAATCTTAATGACATTGAAAAATTAAAAACAAAGAATTAGTTGAGCTGTTTATGGTCTTAGTTTTTTTTTGTGAGGTTTACACTGGTTAATATATTGTGTATTGTTATCTTCAAAGTAGTTGTTCAGATTACAAGACATAGGCATGAAAAAAATGATCAAACAATTGAGCAATGAAAGCACAAACTGTTCTTTTTTTTTTTTTTATACCAGGGGTTAAACTCATAATCTCACACTTTCCAGGCAGGCGCTTATGTCACTGAGCTAAATCCCTGGCCCTCAAACTGTTCTTTTGGATGAACTAACATAGATTAGTAGTACAGTTATCTATCGTGTGTGTGTGTGTGTGTGTATAATTTTGTGTGCAGACATATGATCTTTTCCCTTCTTTCTTTTCTCCTTTCCCCTATCACAGTTGTTCTTTCCTTTTGAGTAGTTTCTTTCTCTTTCACTTTCACAATATATATTGTACATTTTGGGAAAAAACCAAATTCCCATCAACCATGAAATGCATAAAAAAGATGTAGTATTTTTATATACTGGAGTACTATTCAGCTATGAAGAAGGATAAACTTGAGGCTTTTATAGGTTAATGGATGCATACTCATAAGTGACATAAATTATACTTGCATGTGTAAATATTGTATTGTTTCCCTGGTGTAAAAAACTGAAACAGTAAATAAGATTTAAAATGTACAGTACTCTTAGTTTTTAGAGCATTTCTTGTTCAATGCTTCAAATTACAGAAAAATAAAGTTTTTTGTTTTGTTTTGTGCTAATGAGGATTGAACGAAGGGCTAATTTGCCAATTGCTCAGGCTGGACTTGAACTATTGCTCCTAATATCTCAGCCCCCAGAGTGCTAGAATTGTAAGCATGCTCCAAAACACTTGGTTAAGAAAATACTACTTTTGGAAATAAGTATATTCTTGCCAGGGAGAGCAAGCAGAACCTCAATTAAAGGAGCTTTTTCACATCTCACTGTTAATTTCACATGTCAGGAAATTTACATTATCAGTCATTTCTCTGGATTACATACTTGCAAATCCTAAATTAAACATATAAATTTGGTAATTTTCTAGTAGAAAACAAGATTGTAATACAACAGAACCAAAAACAAAAAAATGTGGTGTCAAGGGAAGTTAGTAGGTCTGGGCCTAAGACTCAACGTGCTTTATGTTACTCCAAAACAAGTGGAAGATACTAATTTGGGAAGGACATATTTTGTCTGCTTTTAAAGTTTGTCCACTGATTACTCATTCTTTCTTATGCAGAAAAGGTTTCAAAACTTCATCCATAAAATAATAAAACAAAAAAGAAAAATTGTGTCACTTTCTTTCATCCCTAAAGTGGAATACAATTTTAAAAGTGTGACCTTAAATTCAACACTCAAAAATAAATAGCCTTCCTGTACATAAATAAACTCACTGAGAAAGAAATTAGGGAAACAACACCTTTCACAATAGCATAAAAAAAATCTGGGAATCAAACCTCTATATTGAAAATTACAAACCAAGAAGCCAACCTGTGCCCTCCCATTAGCCAATGGCAGTCATGGGCAAGGAGGAGAACCAAGAAGCCAACCTATATCCTCCCATGAGCCAGTCAGTGCATGGGCTTGGAGACAAGAAGAGTGCCACCGTTCCCCCGCTCCCCTGCTTGGCCTCAGTAAGCAACCAGCTGATTCAGAGGAACACAGGCTGATGTGATAGCTACTGAAGTAAAAAAACAACTTAATGCTCGTATTGTTTGATTGACTTTGCAGTACTAAAGCCAGTAGTCTGAGCATCTATTTAGAGGATAACAATATGCAATATAGCAAATATGGAGGATTTCCTTCAGTCTTGTTTTTGAAATTCAATATTGCTTTCACTGTTTTATTTTATTTTTATTTTGTTACCTTTAAAATAATTAAATAAAAGATAATTACAGTACTCCAAAAAAGGAGATTGAGGAGGATATCAGAAAATGGAAAGCTATCCCTTGATTTTAGGTAGGAATAACCAATGTAGGGAAAATGGCAATACTTCTCAATTTGCTATACACATTTAATGCAATTCTGAGCTAAATTACAGTAGCATATTTCTCAGAATTAGAGAAAACAATTCTAAAATTCACTGGAAGCAGAAGAGAACTGGAGTAGCAAAGACAACTGTGGGCAACAAAGGCAAGGCAGGAGAAATCACAATCCCTGACTTCAAACTATACTACAAGGCTACTTTGATAAACAAAACAAAACAACAAAAACAAAACCAAACAAATAAAAACCTCAGCACAGTACTGTTTAAAAAAAAAAACAGACTTGAGAATCAATGGAACACATTTGAAGATGCAGAAATAACTCCAGAGATACTCAGCTACCCTATCTTTCACAAAGGAGCCAAATAATTTCACTGGATGAAAGATATCTTCTTTAATAAATGGTGCTGGAAAAACTGGCTTGCCGCATGCCAAAGATTAAAGCTAGATCCATATTTTTCACTATGTATTAAACTAAAATTGAAATGTATCAAAGATTTAAATATATCTAGATATTAAAACAGAAAACCTAAGTCTGCTGGAGCTAGAAGAAGACCTAGAACCTTTGAAGACACTGGTGTAGGCAAAGACTTTTTGAGCAACACCCTGATCACACAAGGACTATCACAAGGAATCAACAATTGGAATCGCATCTGATTAAAAAGCTTTAGCACAGCAAGAGAAACCTCCAACAGATTGAAGAGACAACCCACAGTATAGGAAAAATGTTTGCCAGTAGCTTCCCAAAGGACTAATAATTAGATTACATAAAGAACTCAAAAAAATCAGACTTCTCAATTTAATGACCCAATCCAAAAATCAGTATCTAGGTTGAGTACACATTTCTCAGATGAATAAGTACAAACAGTAAATAAATATGTGAAAAAATGTTCAACATCACTGCTAATTTGAGAAATGCAAATTAAAACAATGCTGAGATTCCATCTTACCTCAGAAATAATGAGCTATTATCAAGAAATCAACCAATAACAATGGTTGGGCTATTGTGGGGCTGGGGGGGGGTGGCTGTGGGGAAAAAAGAATTCTCCACTGTTGATGGGAGTGTAGACTGGTGCAACCAGTGTGGAAAATGATGTGGAGATTCCTCAGACAACTAGGACTAGAGGTTCCATTTGACCCAGCTGTTCCCTTTCTTGGGATCTTCCTAAAAAGATTAAAAGCATCATACCACAGTGATATATGTACACTCATGTTTATAGTGCTACAATTTGTAATAGATAAATCTTGGAAACAGCCCAAATGCCCATTAACTGATGAATGGATAAAGAAGATGTGGTTTTTAATACAATAGAATACTACTCTGCCCTACAAAAGGATAAGATTGAGACATTACCTAGAGATAAATGGAGGCACCTTGAGACCATACTCTTAAGTGAAATAAATTGGACACACATGTAAATGCTGTATTATTTCTCTGGTGTGAGAAACTTAAAGTGTAAATAAGGACCAAAATCTATAAAAGGTATTGTGAAATAGAATGAAAACATTCAAATGGGAAAGGGAGCTAGCCAGACAGTTATGGGGAAAAGAAAGAAGGGAAAAAGAAAAAATGAGAAAAGACGGAAAAAATGGAAACAAAACTTCTGTAAATAACAAGAGGAAGACAGGTCGAAGGGAAAGTAGGGAAGGGAATAAAAAGAATCAAGTTATATCACATATAGCTACAAATTCCCTATGATAAATGTGATCACTATGTATACTTAAAATGTACCAGTAAACTTAATTAATTTAAAACAATAAAAAATGTGTAAAAGTGTGACCTTGATTCTTGCTTCGTGGCTCTTTCCTGCAGTCCTCGTTACTCCAAAGCCTGAGGTAGAGGATCACATGATTAGAGAGCATCATAGCCAGCACTCTTCTTAAAACCAAGAGTGATCTTGAAAGACTAACTATAAAAGCAGAGGTAGCAGGAAAGAAGGCAGCGACTGTTCCACAGTGGCCAGGGGTAGACAGTGGAGCAGCGAACAGTACACAAGTATCCCCACAAAAGCATTATCAAGTTTCTGCAGGGCCATTGTTGAGAATCTTGAGGAAAAAGTTTGACTGTAGCCAAGACAGTTAAAATAAGGACCACTACAGTTGGCCCTGGTGACATGTGCCTAAAATCTCAGCGTTCTCAGGGGTTGAGACAGGAGGACCACAAGTTTTAGCCCAGCCTGGGTAATTTAGTGACTTTGTGAGACCCTACCTCAAAATTTATAAAGGACTGTAGATGTACCTCAGAGTGCAAGCACTGGGTCAATTCCCAGTGTGTGTGTGACAGTGGAGTTGAAGAAATTAGAGCTGATGACAGCCATTTTGAAAGCCAGCATTTAAAGGGTCTGAAAGAATAGTGTCTGAACAAGTGAAAAATAAGTTTAATGAGAGTAAATCCAAAGAAACCACTCTGTGTCAAGATCACCAAAATATACACACTACCTTCTAAAAAAAAAGAGAGATAAAATCAACTTTCTCCAAAAGGAAGATGTTGTCCACTACTGATATGCACAAGTCCTATAGGATGGGACTGTTTTTGATAATATCCAAACAAGAGTTCAAAGAAGAAAAATGACACAGCTTCAAGTTTTAAGGTGGGGAGAGACAAAGTTATCAGAGGGTGGGACGAAGCACTCTAGACTATGAATGGAGAAGAAACTGGACTGGCGAGGGAACCAGAGAAAAATGACAATTCAATACCAAAATTCCAACCAATGCCAAACCTCATTCTTGAAGTGGAATTATGGATTTTGATGGAAATAGCAGTGCTTCAGGTCTAAAGACATCAACAATAATGATAAAACTTCACCTTCACACTTATGTTACTAGTTAGAGCTTGTTACTTTCATAAGGGAAAAGTCAGTTGGAAGATTCAAGGAGTTAAAGCTTGTTTACTTGATCCTGACTTTTGAGAAATGTAATAAATCCCTAAAATATAAAATATTTTATTTTAGCTGTGTAAAATATGGTTAAGGAGATCTGTTTTCTTTTACCTCATATTGTAAACTGAAAGGCTAATATAATTTTATCAACTCTGAAAAAATAGACTAACTCCATTACTCACACATATTTTAACTGAAGGGCTGCTCTTGTTCATTGTAGTGACAGATGATACAAAGTACATTTATTATTGAAAGCTGTGGTGCTGCACACCATACTTGTATTCCCATCACCCTGGGAAGATGAGGCAGAAGTATAGCAAGTTCAAGCTTAGCAAGGGCAACTTAATTACTTAATGAGACCCCATCTCCCAAGAGAAAAAAAAATCTGGGGATATAGCTCAGTGTGAAGGCCCTGGTTCCATCCCCAGTACTGAAAGAAAGAAAAAAGAAAAAGAAAGAAAGAAAGAAAAAGAAAGAGGGCATGTTTGTTTAACCATTTGCCTAACATTTAACCATTTTTAAATGAAAAATCCACAGGATCAAATATTAAACAGATTCATACCGGGAAATAATAAATACGCTTTGAGGAGTTATTTTCTAAGTGAAACTAAGAGAGGTCACAGTGCAATAAAGTAGTTGTCCTGTATAAAAAGTATGCAAATGGGCGACTCTTTGGGACTGGTAAGCACGCCCTTCATCCGCAGGGAACTGCCTGGAGATCGGCATCTGGGCTGGGTCTGTTTGGGCCCATAGCCCCGCCCTTCACCCCCAGGAAGTCTCCCAGAATGCAGCATCTCGGCCTGTCTCTTTGGGACCCGAAAGTCTCGGACACGTAG
>PVJX010021746.1:0-31489 GCA_004027295.1 Dolichotis patagonum | reverse complement strand
AACTTTACATACTTAGGTGTATTTATTTTATTTATAGGAATCAAATTAAAAATCCCAATCATAAAGGATTTTGGCAGTGAAGGTATTTTCACATTGTCCCCTGAAGAATTGCTTTTTCTTCAATGTACAAAGATGTTATGTGACCAGAGCTATAGCTACATTCTCATCTGGTCATTTTCTTCATGCTGGCATCAGCTTTAGCCCAGTTTAAAACAAATATTCTCTCCAAGAGCTATGTACTGTACTACCATTAACATGTAAAGATAACGCCGTCTAGTTTGTGGGTATTCACACCTGTGTACACAGTAGGGCCAAATCACAGGAACTTGTGGTTTCTTGGGCTATAGGTTTCCAGGCAGAACTGGCTTCCTGTTCCCCTACATCCCAGCGAAGGAGGTTGAAAGACGACAGTGTTCAGCACCTGCGTGCTGCCTTTGAAGATTTCTCAACTCCCCCCTTCTTGGCCCACCTAAGAACTTGCTGGAACACCTCAGTCATACACTGCCTTTCTCATAGATCTCACCTCTTGGTCAAACACTGATCTTATCTAATACCAGACTTTGCAGACGCTCTGTTCTCAGCCTCATTAGGCTCACAGGCCTCACACGGAGAAAGCCAGGAAGCCCTGTGCAGAGTCTGGCTCCCTACCTCACTTTCTGTTTTATCCCAGGCAAAACTTTGAACTCTCCAAGCTTCGTTTTCTTTAGTCTTTGGTGGACATAGTATTACACATCTTGTGTTCTCAGAGGTGTGTTGTGAAGATCAAAATGAGATAATTTGTGGGGCCCTATGTTTGAAAAAATATATAAAACATTATATAAACTTTAAATAGTGTTTAGTCACACTACTTGATGATGGTATCCTCTAATGCAGATGTGTACACAGACATGCAGGTGCTTGTACCTGCCTGTCTCCATGTCAAATGGAAAGCAAGAAGGACAACACTGAGGTGTTTTCATGCGGCAACCTGATGTCCACAAATGCTGTGTAGGAAACTAGACTCTGTGCTGAGTGCTTCACGTTCCCTTCAGAACAGAAAATGGGGAAAATGCTTTGTTACTTTTGTGCTGTCATCCTAGGTCAGGGACGGTGAACCTGTCAGAGCTTTCAGTGATACAAACAGAACATTCCAGCACGCGTGCCACTCGTTTATCACTACTATAGCTTGGTGTTAACTCCAGATTTCCTGGTCTAGTCTACTAAGCCAGCTGGGAGGTCAGAGTAGAGAGAAGAGATCCCAGCTGGTGAACTTTTGATTCTTTGTAGGCTCCTATAACCCCTAGGATTGATGGACCTAGGAGGCATATTTTCAGGTTTTTTTTTTAAGAAAATTCAGACTCAGTACATGACAAGATGACCATTACTTCCCTTTTCTAGTCCATGTGCTGTATATTGCCATAACAACACTATTGCAGGTACATCTGACTTAAGAATTCTTCTTTTGTGCTCCTAGAATCATTCAAGTGACTTTTATTTATTTTTCTATAGTCTAACTTAGAAGCATCTGATTAGCTTACTAGGTTAATCTTTTTGAAGGTATGTTCTGGTTTGTATTTGTATTCTTCTCTTGTATCATCTGGGAAACTTTATTTGCTGAATGAATGAATGTAAGTTATTTGAGTGAAATGCACACATCTGATATATGTGTCTTTCTGCCTTGTTTTCTCCCCTTTCCTTTCTATGTTCCTTCTGACAGCAGGATGCTTCTTGCAGGCTTCTGGCAACATTTCTTTTAGTAACATGAGAATAGTGTATTTTGCTACATTTGCTAACAATGAGTAGCATTATTCATCTGATTATTCCCGCCCATGCCATTGTCAGGAAGGGTCAGTTGCGCCAGTAGTTACGCTTTTGAAGTAGCTGATGGTACCCCAAACTGATGGTTTGAGGAATGTGCCTCTGGTTTCAGCTAGGACATTGAATTATATTGTGGCCTTAAGCAACTGCAATGCCATCCATTAAATGAGGGCGGAGACCGTTCCCTCTCCCTTTCTTAAAGATGTTATGAGGATGAATGAGGTAATGTCTGCGAGGCACCCTGGAAGAAAGGTACTACGCTCGGAGTGTTCTGGTTTTCATCTGTGTTACCCATCGGTCTGTGCTCCTGCAAACAAGATGGCAAAATTGGAGAGCTGCAAGATTTTGATTTGGAGAGATGACTCTGAGGTCCTGTTTTGAGTACTACTATCAGTTCTGTGCTGTGGGTCTTCCCTCTGCTTCCATCTCTTCTGTGTACGAAATGTTACAATAACAACACTCATCCAGAATCAAAAGGGTGTGTGGAAAATTAATGACTTTGTTGTTGTAACGTGGATAGGCCCTTGGATAAAAAGCTTTGCAAAGCCACAAAGTACTGTTTCAATCCCAAGTTTCTGTTTCTATTTCCTTCTTTCAAAAGGGTATTTACTGAGCTTATCATTTCTCAGGATTTTTTTAATTACCCTTAACTCAGTCTTTTATGTACAGCTGTATATTTGTATTGAATGCCTTTGTTTCACTCCCAAGAGGTTACTGTTTGAAATTTCTGTCATTTTTCTGTTTGTTTGCTTATACACTAATAATCAAACAAACAGTCTTTGGACAATAGTCTCAATTTTTATTATGCTTTTAGTGAGACATTATTTTTATAAGTTACAATCCTTTTGAAATATATTTATTACTTTATAAATGGCTCCCCTCACACATTGCACCTGTGTGACTTGTATTAATTAGAATAATAATGCCAGGAGAAATGAATAGGCCATTTGTACCTTTGATTTCAATGGTGCTCCAAGTAAATTTAGTGTGTAGTATTTGAGAACTGGATTGTAAACTTTAGCTCAAAAGAATATAGTGAAATGAGAATAGTTTATGTTTTCTTGTGTTTAGGAAGATTTTAGAATTTTATTGGATAAATGCCATTTGGAGTTTATATTATTACATTTTAAATAAATACTATTAAATCAATTATAATATATATTACATAGAAATAACATATAATTCACTGTACCAAATTTTTCTTCCATAAGGGAAACCCTGAAAAGGCAAGTGCTGTCTGTGCAACATCAAATATATTATTCAGAATTCTGAGTATTTTAAGTAATCAGAAATAGTTGAATACATATTTTGTTCCTGGCACCATGGATTACAAATCCACTATATAATTGCTGCTCCCATATGCCTACATTTCAATGGAATGCTGGAGACAATAGGACAGATACCTGGATCATGCCAATAATGAGTGTTATCTATCAACTTCTAAGGCAAGCAAAGAATTAGTTGAAATTGCAGTATTAATGGCTGCTGTTTGTCAAAGATAAATTCCACTTCATCTAGGTAGACACAGACTTGTTCTGAACTCTCCAGGAAAAGATCACTATTTTAAAATTGTACCTATAACTATAAAGATATATAAATATTCTATTGATCATCTAAATGGCACCAACCATATTACAGGAAAGAGAACTGAAATATTGAAATATCATGAGTGATTATCCAAGGTCACATGAGTAACCTTGGTCACATGAGTATCCAAGGTCACATGAGTAATCAGTAACAGGACTGTGACCTGAGTATCCTGTTTTCTGGTTAGTAGTGGTAGCAATAAGGTTAAAGTTCAGATGTGACCAGGAGCTCAGTCTTTTGAGATGACCATGTGTACAGTAGGGAGAGAGACCAGGCACTCAAGAGCATATAACCTTGTTCTATCATGAAATAATGATTGGTCACCTACTTCTTCACTTTTCTTGACTTTTTAAAGTTAGAGATTTTATTAGTTAATCTCTAGTTGGTGGTAGTACTGGACTTATGACTACATGAATGAAATTGAACTAGAAAATTGGTATCACAGACAGTGTTTAATTCACTTCATATATATATATATATATTTTTAAAAGCAAAGAGTGATACAAGTCATGTAGTTAATAGTCCTTGAGCTGAAATCTTTGCAGAAGTATGTAGTATTTTATTATAAAATTTAGTTATAAGAAGTTAGATTTATTATCTGTATGAGTTTCCATAAGTACTAAGCAATATCCAGTAACTGTTATGTCCAAGATATTCTATGAGATGCTGAGGGGGCACTGCATATATGCAACTCAAACATGGGCATTAGCATTAAGAGTATGATTTTTTACAATTATCCTGAGTTCTTTCATACCCTCAAGCCATAGTATTTAAAACTAGAGGGAACTTTAGTGGTTTTCTATTGAATATCAGTACATTTTACAATTGAAAAATCTTAAAATTTTTATCTGACAGCTTGGGTTTATTCTTATAAGAATATATTTACTAACTATAACATATAAAGATATATACATATTTTCAAGTGACAGTGTTAAAGAGAGATAATCTTTTGCCTTCCTAAGTTATACAACTGTATTTTGTTCTAGACACAGATCTTTGTACTTGGTATCTTCTCTCAGAATGCTTCTTATCTTTCATTGCTGCCATTTGGATGAAGATTTTGGCTAATAGAAGAAAATACGTAAAGCTCACTTATCTGTTTTATTAGAAAACATAATATGTAGTGATTACTGATCTGTTTTGTTTCATGAAGTAAATGTGAAATGTTTCCTGGAGTTTTAAGTATCTTCCCTTAAGTATCTTCCACAAAAGTACTAACATTGAAAATGTTGGTGTACAAATATACCTTTTGGGTTGGAAATATTCCTCTGTAATATTTAATTAAGCATGAATTACTTGGGGTGGTCTTGTCTAGGGTGAGATGATCAACAATATGCTCCTAGGTAATTCATATGTGCAAAGAAAATAAAGCTTTAGCATCTTCTTTTTTTTAAAGTGCAAAAAAGCACAGAAAAATCAAAGGGCAATGAAGCAAACAAACAAAAAAAGCAACAACAAAAGCCAAATAACAACATTAGCAGCATCAACAATTACAGCAACAACAACAACAACAACAAAAAAACCCAATAGTGGTACAGGATTTCAAAACATGATGATAAAAATTTAACCATAGTTGTTACATTGTATAGTGTTATGTTGAAAATAGTTGCTCGGATTACCAGATACAGGCTTGCAGGATTCATCAAACAATATAATTTCCTTTTGAGCATTTTCTTTCCTTTCCACGTAAATTTTTGGATCTTACTTTCGGTTTCTTACATCAATGAGACAATAAGGTGTTTAAACACGTGACTCTGACTTATTTCACTTATCAGTATGGTTTCCAGTTGCATCCATTTACCTATAAAAGCCTTGAGTTCATCCTTCTTTATAGCTGAGTAGTATTTCATCACATAAAATACCACATCTTTTTTTTATCTATTGCTCAGTTGATGGGCATTTGGGTTGTTTCCAAGATCTGGCTATTACAAACTCTGCAGCTATAAACATGGATGCATATATATCACTGTGGTATGAGGTTTTCAAGTCTTCTGGGAAAATACCCAGAAGGGAGCTATCTCAGTCAAGTGGAATCTGTAGCCCTGGTTTTTTTAGG
Source organism: Dolichotis patagonum (assembly GCA_004027295.1). NCBI lineage: Eukaryota > Metazoa > Chordata > Mammalia > Rodentia > Caviidae > Dolichotis > Dolichotis patagonum. The sequence goes on along the minus strand of PVJX010021746.1, from coordinate 26,049 downwards.
AATCTCCACATTGATTTCCACAGAGGTTGAATCAGTCTACAGTCCTACCAACAATGTAGGAGGGTTCCTTTTTCCACAGCCTCTCCAGCATTTGTTATTAGTTGGTTTCTTGATGTTAGCCATTCTTCTTTCTGGAGTGAGATGATATCTCAGTGGTGTTTTAATTTACATTTCTTGAATTAACAATGATGGTGAACATTTTTTAATGTATTTATTTGCCATTTGAATTTCTTCATCTGAGAAGCATATGTTCATCTCGGATGTCCATTTTTTGATTGGGTCTTTGAATTTGGGGGGCCTGAGTTTTTTCAATTCTTTATACATTCTAGATAAAAGTCTTTTGTCTGAGGAACAGTAGGCAAAAATCTTTTCCCAATCCATGGGTTTTCTTTTCACTCAGTTGGTAATTTCTTTGGATGTGCAAAAATGTTTAATAAAATGAGATCTCATTTGTTGATTCTTTGAAGTACTTCCCATGCATTTTGGCTTTTGTTCAGGAGCTCTCTGTATACTCCTATGTCCTTGAGATTTCTACTTACTTCATTTTGCAGTAGATTCAGTGTTTCTGTCTTAATATTTAGATCTTTGATTCATTTTGACTATAGTTTAGTGCAAGGTGATAGGCATGAGTCTAGCTTAACTCTTTGGCATGTGGAAAGCCAATTTTTCCAGCGCCACTTATTAGAGAGGCTTTCTTCCACATGTTTGGCCCCTTTACCAAAGATAATGTGGCTGAATGTATTTATAGTTGTGTCTGTATCTTCAGTTCTTTTCCATTGATCTTCATGTCTGTTTACTTCCCAGTACCATGATGATTTCATTATAGCCTTTGTAGTATAATTTCAGGTCAGGGATTGTGATGCCTCTTGCCTTACCTTTGTTTGCCTTGGATTGTCTATTCCAGGTCTCTTATGGTTCCAGATGAATTTTAGGAGTGTTTTTTCTAGATCTGTGAGATATTATTGGTATTTTGATCAGAATTGCATTAAGTTTGTATAACAGTTTTGGGAGTATGGCCATTTTCACAATGTTGATTCTTCTGTCTATGACCAAGGGACCTTTCCATTTTCTTATATCCGCTTTGATTTTTTTTCAGAGTACTTTAATTTTCAATATATAAATATTTTACATTCATTGTTATTGATTCCTAAGTATTTCATTTTTTGGATATTATTGTGAAGGATGTGGTTTCCCTAATTTTTCTCTCAATGAGTTTGTTGTTTGTATACAGGAATACTATTGACTTTTGAGTGTTTTATACCCAGCTACACTGCTGAATTTATTTATTAAATCTAGAAGTCTTTTGGTGGGGTTTTTGGGGTCTTCTATATAGAGTATCATGTCATCGAAGTAGAATGTCATGCCATCTGCAAATAGTGATAATTTAACTTCATCTTTTCCTATCTTTATTCCATTTATTTCTTTCTCTTGTCTAATTGTTGTGGTTAACATTTCCAGAACTATATTGAATAGGAGTGGTCATAGTGAACATCTTTGTCTTGTTCCTGATTTTAGAGTGAAAGTTTGGGGCCGGGGACTTAGCTCAGTGGCTTAAGCACCTGCCTGGCAAGCGCGAGGTCGTGAGTTCAATCCCTGGTACCAAAAAAAAAAAAAAAAAAGAGTGAAAGTTTCAGTTTTTGTCCATTTAGTATAATGTTGGCTGTTGGTTTGTTGTAAATGGCTTTTATCAGGGTAAAGACCATCTATTCTGATTTTCTCTAGGTTTTTAATCATGAATGAGTGTTGGATTTTATCTACTGACATGATCATGTGATTTTTTGTTTGGCTCTGTTAATAAGGTTTATTACACTTATTTATTTGTGTATGTTGAACCATTTCTGCATTCCTGGGATGAATCCCACTTGGTCATGGCATACAATCTTGATAATTTGCTGCATCCTATTTGCTAGTATTTTATTGAGGACTTTTGCATCTATGTTCATTAAGGAGATTGGCTTATATTCTCCTTTTTGGTTGAGTCTTTCTCTGGTTTTGGTGTAAGGGTAATACTTGTATTCAGGAATTCTTGGAATTCTTGCATTCAGGGAGAAGTTTGAGCAGTATTAGTGTTAAATCTTCTCTAAATTTCTTGTAGAATTCAGCTGTGATTCCAGCAGGACCTGGGCTTTTCTTTTTTGGTAAGTTTTTAATTACATTTTCAATTTCACTAACTGATATTGGGTTATTCAGAATTGTATCTTCTTGATCCAGTTTTGGTAGTTTATAAGTTTCCAGGAATCTGTCCATTTCTTCTGTGTTTTCCATTCTATGAGAGTATAGATTTTCAAAATAGATTATTGATGGTCTTCTGAATATCCACTGGAACTGTATTGATTTCACCCTTTTCATTTCTTATTGCATTAATTTGAGTTTTTCTTTGCTCTTTTTGAGAAGATTGGCTAGCAGTTTATCAATTTTATTTATTTTCTCAAAGAACCAACTCTTTGATTCATTAATTCTTTGTATTGTTTTTTAGGCTCAATTGCACTGATTTCTGCTTCAATCTTTATAATTTCCACCCTTCTTTGAGCTTTGGGCTTGACTTGCTCTTCTTCTTCTAGAAGTTTGAGGTGCAGCATTAGTTTATTTATTTGCATTCATTCCATTTTCCTGATGTGGGAGTTTACCACCATAGATTTCTCTCTGAGGACTGCTTTCATTGTGTCCCACAGCTTCCAGTAAGTTGTATTTGCATTCTGTTCAATTGTAGATATTGTTTAATTTCTTCTGTGATATATTGATTGTTTAGAAGAGTATCATTTATTATCCATATTTTATGGAGTTTTTGTGATTGCTTTTGTTATTAATCTCCAGTTTTATTGTGCTATGGTCAGATAACATACGTGGAATAATTTCAGTTCCTTTGCATTTACTTAAGCATGTTCTGTGGGCTAGTATATGGTATATTTTAGAGAACAACCCATGTGCAGCTGAGAAGAATGTGAATTCTGTCATTGTTGAGAGGAGTACTCAGTACACATCTACTTGGTCCAGTTGTTCACAAGTTTGATTTAGTTCTGCTATTTCCTTGCTGATATTTTTTTGTCTAGTTGATCTGTCTCTTTGTGACAATGGGTTGTTAAGGTCCCCTGTTATAATTGTATTATTGCTTATTTGATTTTTCATGTCTATTAAGATTTGTCTTACATAGTTGGGTGCTCCCATATTTGATGATTATATATTTATGATTATAATCTCTTCCTCTTGAAGTTTTCCTCTAACAAATATGTAGTGACCTTCTTTATCTCTTTTGATCATTCTTGGCTTGAAGTTCACATTGTCTGCAAACAAAATAGCTACTCCTGCTTTTTTCTGGGTTCCTGTCACATGGAGTATTGTTTTGCAGTTTTTGACTTCTATTCTGTGAATTTCCTTGTGAGTTAAATGTGTTTCTTGTGTACAGCATATTGCTGGATTTTGTTTATTAATCCACTCTGCCAGTCTGTTTCTATTTATTGGTGAGTTAATGTCATTTACATTGATGGCTATAACCGGTATGTACTGAGTTATCTTTGTCATGTTATCTTTCTGCTGTTGGTTCTCTATTTAAATGCTTACCCTACTTGGTGGTTTCTTTTTGCTGTTGTTCTTGGAATTGTAGTCATCTTTATCTCTTTCTAGAATATTTTTCAGTACTCTTTGTAGTGTTGGTTTAGCAGTCATGAATTTCTTCAGTTGTTTTTTGTCATGGAAGTATATTATTTCTCCATTGATTTTGAAGGATAGTCTTGCAGGGTACATCAATATGGGTAGGAAATTGTTTTGCTGCAGGACTTGAAATACTATACTCCAAGCTCTTCTGTATTTGATGGTTTGTGTTGAGAAGTCTGCTGTGATTTTGATAGCTCTTCCTTCATACCTGATCTGTTTCTTTTCTCTGACAGCTTTTAGTATTCTGTTCTTGTGCTGAATTTCTGGGATCCTAATTAGTATATGTTTGGGTGAAGATTTATTTTGCTTATGGCTAACTGGAGTTCTATATGCCACACTTATCTGTATATCAGATTCTTTTCCCATGCTTGGAAAATTTTCTGCTATTATGGCTGTAAATAATCTTATGTCATTTGTGTTGATTCCTGTTATTTTGCTGACACCTATAAGTCTTATATCATTTCTCTTCATGTCATCTTGAAGCTGTTGAGTTGTTGTTTCCTGGTTCCATGTTATTTTTAAGAGATCTTTCCTTTCATGATCATTAGCTTCCATCCTGTCTTCAAGATCTGGGAGTCCATCTTCAGCTTCATTCAAGCAGTTTGCCAGCTTTCAGTAGAATTTTTACTTTCCTGAATATTTCTTTGAATCTGTTTCATGTATTCCAATTTTTTCTTATATTGGTCATTCAATGTTTCCATCATTTTCTTATGTTCCTCTATTTTTTTAAATCTATGTCTTCTTAACATATACTCCACATTTCTTTCATAATGTTTGTCATTTTTTTTAACCTGGGAGATTATTTCTGATCTGATTTCCTCTATAGCTTCATGGAGTTGTTTATTTACTTCAGTTGCTACCATTTAAGATAGTTCAGTTGTGGGATTTCCAATGTCTTCCATTTCTGTGTCTCTTGGGTTTGTTCTTGGTCTGAGAGTGCATCTTGCTCTTTTGATGGGTTATTTTTCTATGGATTTTATGTGGCTGGTTGGGCACTCTCCTGATGGATTGCACTGGGATGCTGAGCTGGGCAGAGCTCAGGTCCCCTGAGATGCACACGACTAGCCGGGGTGAGCCCCCAGAGTACAGCACCAGAGACTTGTATCTAGCTGGCTGGAGTCTGGAAACTCTGGGACCTGTGTAGCTAGCCAGGTCATACCTTAGAGTATGGCACAAGGACCTTGTTCCTGCTGGGCAGAGCTCAAAAACCTCCAGGGCTTGTGTGGCTATTCTGGTCACTCCCAGATGGATGGTTCCAGGGCTCTGGGCTGGGCTGGACTTGGTATCTCCTGGAACTTGTATGACTGGCCAGGTCCTCCCCCAATGAATTGCACTGGGGCACTGGGTTGGGTAGATCTTGGGTCCTCTGGGATCCACATGACTAGCTGGGGTGCACCCCTGGAGAATAGCACTGGGGCCTTTTGCCTGGCTGGGTGGAGCTTGGAAATACCGGAACCCATGTGTCTACCTGGAGCGCACCTGCAGAGTATGGCACTGGGTCCTTGTGTCTCCCTTTAGTATTTTCTATAAACCACTTTTTTCTTAGGTACCCATACCTTGATAGTTCTCATGAAATTTATACTTGTCATTTAAAAATGCCTCAATCTATAGCTTAAATACCTTCCTTTTAACCCAATCACCAACCAGTGTTCAACTTTTGTTTAAACAGTCTCCTACACTGCTCTGAGAAAATGTTCTGACTTTCAGAGCTCTGCGCCTTCATTATCTTTTCTACAAGGTGGCACTAGACTGAGTGTTTGTATGCGGTGGGGAATGGAGGGCACACTCTTGTACTTCTTGTTTTAAAGTGGCTGGATTATCCACTACTGAGCTGACATGAGCAGGATGATTGGGTACTAAGTGCAGATGATGGCCTCAGTTATTTGTAGCTGGGGTTTGTGCACCCGGGTTGCAGCCTCTGTTTCCCCATTCCAGCACTGGCAGGTCCTCCTGGCATCCTCCTGTCCCTATAATCCTAACAGCAGGAGAAAGCACTTCTCAACATGCTCTGCCTCAGAGACAGTGATCCAAGCCTCCACTCATTGTCCCCACTACGTTGAATGATGTGTCCAGCCAAAGCTGCAACATCTCCAGGACCATTAGCACTCTACCAACCCAGATAAATAGTCAGGATTCCTGTTAAACAGATTCCCATTTGCATAGGTGTCTTCTTGCTCTACCTCGAAGCTTTGCCTTCAGGCTTGTGGGACTGCATTTCTTTCACTTCTCTGCATCAGTATTTGATATTTATTTGGTTTTTCTTAATTATAAGTCATAAGCTTTTCTGTTTGATTTTATTTGCATGGTTCAATTCTAAAGGCCAGCTGTGTGTAGGGAGAGAAACCAAGTAACACAAACTATAAGATATTTCGAGACTCATATATTTGCTTTCTATTTTGTACTCTTATAAAGTTTCCTCTTTTTCTCATTTCCTTCTTCCTTTCTTTTTACCTTCCTCCCTTCCTTCCTGTTCCAGTTCTCTTCACCTCCTCTTTTCTCCTTCCCCTTCCTCCTCCTTTAGGTCTGTTTCTTCCTTTTCCTTTTCCTCTTCCTCTTCCTCTCCTCCTCCACTTCTACTTCTTCTCTTCCACGTCCTTCTACTTCTCTTCCACTGCTACTTACTCTATTTCCTTTCTTCTCTTTCTTTCTCTATTTTCTCCCTCCCTTTCTTTGCTGAAAGTCTGTGCAAATCAGCTGGCATTTTTCATGTAGTTGTCTACTTTTAAAGTAGGGAAAGTAAAACAGAAAACCATTTTTTATTTACCCAGAATCATAAATGAATAATTAGCAGTTTTTATTATCTTGGATAAAATTAACATCCCAAGTATTGTTAATATTATTTAAAACATCAGATTGTGAAGAAGTTGTATGAACAACAGATGACTTTAATTCAAAGAATGCATCCAGTACATTGATAAAGCTGCTTCTGATCTGGGTTTCTAAGACCAAAGAGAGTGGAGAAGACCCCAACAAATATGAAAAAATTATTCTTATTTAGGGGGAATAAATAATTCATGATCTTTATCAGTTGGTGTGGTCTCTTGGGATATATTTCTAAACTTTTCATACATTGAAGGTATACATTGAAGACACAAGGCACACACATATAAATATACACAGTACAGTGGGATATCCCGCACTGTGCACACCCATGGAACCAGGTCCCAAATCAAGAGATTAAACAGCAATGGTACCCTAGAAGTCTGTTGTCCACTCCCTTCTACACACTCTAATCCAAAGGTAATCATACCTCATCTCTAACATCAACTATCAGTTTGACCTTTATAAAAACTTGATTTGGATAGGACAATGAAATATGTAATACTCTTCCATGTCTTTTTTTTTTTTTTGCTCAATATCTTGTTTGTGTGTGTCCTCCACTTTCCTGTGAGTAATTGTGGTCTATACATTCTGTTCCCATTCTTTATAGAGGTACAAAGTGGTACAAAGCTGTTCCCATTCTTTATAGAGGTCCTTTTTCCACCCTTGTTGCAGTCTGGGAAGTTTATATTTGTAATCCCATAGAAAAGTTATTGGAATTCTAGCACGTTAATTCCAATCTACCACCTCCAGTGCAACCCATGACGAGGATAAAGACATTAAGATACATTCATAGTTATAGGGGACCAAAGGGTTTTGAGGCCAGCCCAGATGGAGGCTCATGGAACGAAGGCTTCTACCCAGGGCCTAACCTGGATTTTATTAATTCATGAAGCTGGGAGTGGCTAGAAGATGAGTGACTGGGAGAATGGCCAGAATTATGTGAGTACTGTGAGCTGGGCCAGCTCAGAGACCAAAAGGCGCTTCTGCAACATGCAGAGAGAACGGTATTTAGGACTAATCTGCATACCACAGTTGAGTTAGCATTTAATGTTTATCAGGTTGGTGCTTCAGTTTCTTTTGAGGAAACTTTTATGTCCTATGGAGTCAATGCCTCTTATGTCAAGGCTCAAACCCAGTCAACACCCCTGGAGCTTTGGCCCTGCATCCCACTGGGCTCAACCATGTAGGGAGACACTGAGGCAGGGAAACAGCAACTATCACCTGGTTTCAAAGATTATGCATCAGTACTTCAGTTAGCCCTATTTACATTGCTTACAGTCAATTGAAGGGAAAAGGAAATAGCTTCGCCAGTGTACATACCAGTACATGGATATAGGGCCAGGTTTAGCCAAAGTGGAGGTAATTGCTCTTTTTTGCGTAGAGCTTCTGATGAGCACATACTTAGTCACTTCCACGTTACTTCAGTGGACAAAGTTGAAGTCTGGGCTGGAAATATACATTTGTAATTAGTTTTTTGATTAGAAGAGATTAAGTGGAAAGAGAAAAGAAGTAAAAGATTTAAGACAAAGCTCATGCAAAATTTGAAAGTTAAGTCTTTGAGAAAGTAGTGACTTGTAATGCAGTTCTTTGTTGCATTTAAAATACCAGAAGGGTAATGACTTTTAACACTCCTCTGAAGTCCTTTCTTCTTTTCTGTTTCAAACTTCACTTCTGTTATGTGCCACATACAACTACATATTCTCAGTCAGCGTGCATTGCTACAGGGTGTTTTGTAAGAAGGCAAGAAGCATATCTGAAAACAATCTCTTCTATGAGAGATTGAGAACAATCAACCCAACAGAGAGGCTCCTAGGTAACACGGAAGGGTTTAAAATACAAGCATCTATGTATCTGGAGCATCCATCCATTCATATGTTGCTGCTCTTTCAGCAAAAATGGTCATCATGCTACATATATGTGCAACATCATTTTATTATCTCAAAAAGCTTTCAATAGACAGCTATTTAAAAAATAATCAGCCCACAATATCAGCAGTCTTATTTCTTTGTTTAAAGCAGTGATGTAAACTGAGAAATTTGGTCTTTGCTTTTTTGATCCCTTAGAAAAAGTATTCCTTGTGTATGACATTGAACTTGCCAGCTACATACAGAGCTTTCCTGGGCCCAAGCACTGTTCCCTGCTATCGTTGTTGTTTAGTGACTTTTTTTTTTCTTCCAGTGCTGCGAATCATACCTGGGCCTTGTACGTGATAGGCAAATGTCTACCACTGATCTTCATCTCCAGCCTACAGTTTTCTTATTAAGGACATTCTCAGCATTTATACGGCATTTGCCTTCTGCATTATTTTCTCCTCCTTCTTTTGTGGTAGTAAGGTTTGAACCTAGTGCCTTGCACATGCTAGCCAAGCACTCCAGCACTGAGCTACACCCCAGCCCTTTTAAGATTGAAAAAAAATTGAGATAGGGTCTTATTAAGTAGTCCATGCTGGCTTTGAACTTTCAATCCTCCTGCATCAGCCTCACAAGTAGCTGAGATTATACACATGTGCCACCATGGCTGGCTGTATTTTTTTTCTTAAAAGAGGAATAAGATGAACACAATGCAAGGTGTGGATCTTGCATGCTAAGACCAGTTTCCTTAGAAACTCCAGTGTGGCTCTGTGGTACCTCCTGACCTAATCATTCTGTTTCTTTCTTCGTCCTTTCTTTCTGTGATTTCTATGGTGTGTACCTCAGCCAGCTCTTCACCCACAGTGAAACTAACTCCACTGGGCTGCTGTCGGGCCATAAGGTAGTTCTGCTTCCTGCTTTTTCTTGAGGCCTCCTGGAGTTGCTGTTGTAGTAACTCTCTTTCACTGCCTTCCTCACTTTCCTCCACTCTATTTATTATCTCTTCCATCCTTGGTTTCTTTGTTACTAGCAATGTCTCTGCTTCTTCCTCTTCCTTCACAATTATGTCTTCTCTCCAGCAGGTACAGTCAGAACTTTCTGTCCATCTTGCATGGTTACTATGAATGGTTGGTCAAGTCCTCCGGTAGGGATAGCAGTTTAATGTTACCACAGGGACTCCATCAGTCACTATGGTGATGACTCCCTGGCCTCCACTCCCCACCATTTGCTGGACTGATAAGTGAACAGAATTTCCCTCTTTGATTTCCTCTGAATTGGCTGAGGTTGTTTTGGTGTTGGCTGAAGAAACAAGGCTAGCAAGATTAACAAACTCTCCCGAGGTGAAGATGAATGGAGCAGCCACAGTCATGGAGTTGGTCACAGGGTTGGCTCTCTCAGGGTTAGCAGTGACCTGACTCTGCATTGCTTCCTGGAGGATGACCAAAATCTCGGGGTTGTTTTTCTCCAAGGCTATATCAAAGTCTGACTTATCGAACTTGCTGAAAGAATGGACGTCAGCTCCATACTTAACAAGCAACTCTAGAGCATCCCAATAATTGTGCTCTGTGGCTCTGTGCTAAGCTATCATCTTCAACATGCTCTTGGCATTGACATCTGCACTATTCCTAACAAGCAGCTCAATAAAGCGCATATGTCCATTGGCCTCGGCCACGTGCAGAGGGGTCCTGTCAGCTTTAGTGCGAGCATCCCTGCTAACGCCTGTACAAAGCAGCACTTCTGCAGTGGAGTAGTGACCGTAATACTGGACCTCAAGGTGCAGTGGGGATATTCCAAGCCAATCTGTGGTGAATGGGGCACCGTTTGCCATTAGGGTCCTCACTTCACATCTTGGCTTTTTCTTGCTGCTTCTAGCGACTTCTTCCCCAAGTCCACCAGAGACATGTTCACACATAGGAACAGGTTTTCAGGTGGCTCCTCATCCGGGAAGCTGTCAGCTGTGCTTTCACTGAGCCCACTGGTTTGGTCCTTGTTTCCTTCTCTAGTTAAACCCCCTGTCAGTGATGGTTACGTTTCGGCCTTTTCACGTATGAATATTTTGGTGGCCTTTACCTCCTGGGCTATTTCCTGTAGCTGAGCTATCTCTCCTTTGCATTTTAATTATTAATTTAGGGATCTTGCTTTAATATGTTGGTTATTATTATCTACTGCTAAATGCAAATTCTTATGCTAGAAATTCTAGAATAAATAATGCAAAAACAAAATGAAAAATCAAAAGCACAAAGTAAGCAATGAAATGGAAATTCCAAGGGCTAGCAAGTTATCATTAATTTTTCCATGCCAACATTGGATATATGATATGAAAATCTATGGCTTTTCTTCTCTTATCAAAAGTTTGTGTTCAGCAAATTCACAGACATATTTCAGTCTTCATCAATAGCAAGTATCTATGTAGGATCTTTTTACTTAATTTCTTGAATTAATTAAATGAGTTCTGGTTCCTTATTTCAACTGTGGCCTTTAAACTGTTTTTATTATTTTTGTCTTTGTGGGTTTCCCCCCTATTTTGTTAGATCTGCTTGTAGAACCAAAACTAATCGTTAATACATATTCCATTTATGAAGTCAGATGACCCGTGGTTAAATCAAAGATCCAGTGTATCTTTCTGTAAGTGATGGTGTTTTCCTTCAGCTCCCTTACTTGTAAAATAGGTAGATTCCATACCACTAGGTACCCTATGAAATGTGGATATGGAGAAGACTAAAAAAGGAAGCATTTTAAAGTGTTTATTGGTACTTTTTCATGGTGATCATTTTCATTTTCAAATTCTCTCATTGAAGAAGAAGTGTGGTCTTCTAGCTGCGTAGAACAGTGCACAGGCAGAACACCACAGTGCTTGAAAGATTGCTCAGACTCTTCTGAAGTTAACTACTCTTTGGCTGTGTGTCCACGAGAAGTTGCCTATTTTTCTTGTGCATTGTCCTTGTTGTATGTAAAATGAGGTCATAGTTACTGCAATAGACTATGGATAGAATTAAAGCATATAATCCATGTCAGTCAGTTAGAGCTACACTGTTCAGTATGGAAGCCACTGACTGTACGCATCAAACATGTTTTGAATAGACTGTGTTAAATAGAACATGGTATTACACTTAATTTTACTTGTTGCATTTTATTTTTAAAAAAACATGGTCACTAATAAATTGGGCATTGTTTATGTGACTTGCCTTTGTGGCTTGTGTTGAGTTTATTTTGGGCAGCTCCAACCTAACAGCAAACACTAAAAAAAAAAAAAAAAAAAAAAGTCCACTGTGGTAAAGAGTCCTTTTTACTTCCGGATAACAAACAAACAAACTAAAAGTATATCTTTATGGTCTAGTCATCACTCTGACTACATAAAAAAGAGTCATCATCAGCTGTAGTGGAGGTGAGGGTTCTATTCACATTTAGGGAGGAATTGTCTTGAATTTTGCTCGCTGATAGGAATGATTTTAGTGTGATCAAATCAAGGTTTTTTCTTCAACAGTGGACTGAGTAATGATTGCAAACTAATTACAGCATACATATTGCACTTTGCTTTGCAGTAACAGCTTTCTACCAGCTGTTTCCTTTAGCAGTTGTTCATTTCAAGTAGGTACCAGTGCTGCTGGAAGTGTGGGATGCTAGAAAGTAATTTCAATTCTTTGCTTAAAATTGAAATCTGTATTTTTTTTACATTTTTTTCTTAAGGGCCCTTCAAAATTTACATAGCTCTAAGGCTAATTTCATAGCACCCTTTCTGGTGCTTTTTTTTTTTTTCAGAAAAAACAGTCTTTTGAAGATTATACACAGAATGACACAAAATCTCAAGTTTAATTAAGCTTTAGCAAAAATATCCTTTAACCATTACATTTGTTTCTTGCTTTATTCCCTCATAGCCTGCAACTCTTCTGAAGTATACTTTCAAGTAGAGATTCAATAGAGCCATTTAGAGTAGTTGTTACTGTAGATTAAATAACTATTCCCATCTGGCTCATGAAATATATAATCTGTATTCCTCTCTGGATAATAAATACAGTAAGTAACTACTTACCCTTGAGGCTATCACTTTTGTCTGTTCTGCTGGGTTTTTCTTTATTATCCATCAGTGAGGTCTTTTCATTAACTGTTTCCTCACAAAGAAACACATCCTGTGGGCTTATTGAAACTGAGAAAGACATTGTCCTGCTTGCTGTGACCCAGGCAGGCTTCAGATGTGCAGTGGTGCCCAGTAACAATGGCTGACTTTCATTGAACCTTTACTATATCCTCAGCGAAAGGGCAGAGGAAAAATGTTACATGATTTGTAAACATTATCTCATGTAAGTCTTTTCCAAAAACATTTGCAGGGCATTATTAGCCCCCTTACCATTTAGGAAACTCAGATTTACAGTCTTATGGCCTATAACTGGCAACACAGATTCTAGTCTAGATTTGTTCGACTCCAACTTGCGAATCTTCACAGCTATGTCAAGGGCTCCAAAGAAGAGTGAGCAGCTCCAGGTCTGTGCTGCATGACACACTGAGGACTGAGGAATGATGAGGCTGAATGCTCTCTTAAATGTGTCTTCTCACCTTTTTGAAATTTATGTGTGTTTTTTCAGGATGTCATATCAGTTGGTTAAACAACACATATATGAAATAGCTGAAAAAATTTAGTGGTGTTAATAATGACACTTGATTTATTTTCCTATTTTTTTTACCACCAAAATAAGTCCCACATGGTATCTTAGACTTGGAAGAACAAAGGCATATTATACCTGCCACACAAACCATAGCACAGAAAATATACAATGACAATAAATAGGCTACAACATGCAAAATTTTTTTTAGCTCAGAGAACCTTTTGATCAGTCTTTGTCCTTGTTTTTACTACGGCTTGAGCAAAGCTTCATATTTGTAAAGTACTTTCTTTTAGGGTTAACTGAATTTTTCTTTCCCCATGCCTAAGTGAATAGATGCCATAGTCACTTGACTATTGCTGTCTGTTCTTGTCATCTATTAACAGCTCCCCTCGATCTCCGATCTCCGTTTGCTTTACTGCTGACCTCTACCTCCTGGAACTCTGGGATGAACAGTGGCCCATGACACACTGTTGCCATAGTCAGGCTGTCTGAAGAAGACAGAAAAGGCTGCGGTGATTTTCATTTCCTTGAGTTCTAAGAATTCTATACGATTGCTTCCTATGCAACCATAGACTATACCGAAGACCGGTGGCAGAGGAGAGAAATAAATAAAGGGAAATTTAAGAGCGAAAAAGCTGGATTCTATGTAACTGCATGAGTCAAGGGAAAAGGAAAAGCTTTGCCTCCTTATTTTAGCATTCTGTTTCCCTTTAGGAACACATTATTTCCAGCCCGCTGAAACAATCTCACATCTTCCAACAGAAGAATAGTATATATGTGTAATAACTAGCAGTAGCAAAGTCCAAAAAATTTGAGTCATTCAATTTAGAATAAGGACTGTGACAGAATTGTTCTGAGTGAGATTTACATGTTAATTGCTATTCCTGAAGCCTCTTTCCGTTAGCAGCAATCAGAGATATATTTACCTGCCGGTGCTGCCTAATTTTGATTGTTAGCTTAGCTGGATTAAGAAAGCATTCTGCACAGGTGATTGAACTGTGACACTTAAGCACTGGTGAGTCCATAGCTGAATGGGCTATTACTAAGTGAGCCCCACCTGGAGGAAGCAGGCATGACCTTGGGACTGTTTCTGCTCCCTGGTCCTTCCTTCTGTGTCTTCTCCCTGTTTCCTACTTCTTGGATGCCAGGAGTTGAGCAGCTTTCTTAAACCTTCCATTGTCATATTTCTGCCCTGAAGCCAGCCGACCATGGACTGAAACGCCTGAAACTGTGAGCTGAAATGAATGTTTCCTTTGAATCACAGATGTCAGGTATTTTGTCCTGATCAGAGGAAAGCGGACGATCACATTGGCCTTCTGTGTTCCTTTGGGTTTGCTGTGGGGAATCCTTGGATGAAGCACATATGTCCACACTCTCCTTCAACAGACAGTTATTCTTCCAGATGGTAGAACTGAAATCCATATTAAGCAAGAGAAATATCATTTTTAAAAGATACTGTGTGTGAAGATTGCTCTTGTCATAATGTAGTAGTGTTCTGTATTATTTTGTGAAATCATTTTCTCCCATACCATACATTCTATTTCAATTTGATGGACTTCACCATTTGCTTGTTTGACATCTAATTTGAGTTAGGCACCAAGATACAGAAAAAAATTATGTATTTAGAACAGATAGATAAGCTACTAAAACATAGTGTGATGGGTTGTGTACTGACATGCAAAGTCTTTGCAAATATTTCAAAACAGAAAGATAGTTTTCTTGAGGGAGTAGAATATGACTTATGAGAGAGAGAGGGAACAGTGATGCCATGCTTTAAAGAACATGGAAGTATTCACTAGGCATTGTTGGAGCAGACAGAGTACACAAGTTAAAGAAAACAATGCTGCTTGTTCCTGTATGGTAACAGTAACTCATTTCCTATACAAAATTGACCTACTGGAAATACCATTTCCAAGTTGAAGCTTTTTCCTTATATTTGTTGATTACAGTAATATACCAGTCATTTCCAAGTCTTTCTGTTTTACTTTGCCTTGTAGTTACATTTTTAGCCATATAGGCCCACCATTTTCCTAAGAGAGGAAGTATGGACTTAGTTGCCAATCAGTGGTACCTTGGTTTACAAACATAATTCTTTCCAAGATTCTTGTCACAAAGTGAATTGGATGAGAACTGAATCAAATTCAATGGTTAGCTTCAATGTTGACCTTATGGGGAAATTTGATTTGGTTATCATCCAATTTGGTTTGTAGACAGAATCATGAAACGAATTAAGTTTGTGAACTGAGGTAGCACTGTAGGTAGCAAGCGGTTCTTTCTCACACACAAGACCTATATGTTGATTTGCATGTGGTTGACATTTATACAAGATGTGTTGATTATAATTTAGTTTAAGCCCTTATTTGCGAAGAGAGCCAGATTCAGAATTTGAAAACTCTTAAAGTTGATGTTATATGTGAAAGAAAATGGAAAATAAAAACAGAGGAGTGATATAAAATAAAGAAATGAACTGTTCCTTAGGCATGCCAATCATAAGCCTTACTCTCCTCAGGAATTTCGTAGGAATAACTCACACTCAAGCCTTTTTAATCATATGTGAAAGGATGAATATTGCTGCTTTTTCTTCCTCCCTGAAGAATTTGCCATGAGGTACATAGTGGGTATTAGGAATAGTGGCAGCAACAGGATCACAGACCAGGGAGCCGTCGTCAGGACCTATATTAGTTTTCTAGGGCTGTTATAAGAAAGTGGCATTGACTAAATGGCTTAAATAGCAGAAATTCAGTTTTTCACAATTCTTATGGCTGGAAGCCCTAGATCAAAGTGTGAGCAGGTTTAGTTTCTTCTGAAACCTTTCTCCTTGGCCTGCAAGTGGCCACTTCTTGTCAGATTCTCATAGGGTCTTTCTTCTGTGAATGTGCCCCAATCTCTTGTCTGTATAAAGACAGAATTCATAATGTATTAGGTCCTATTATGATGGCTCATTTCAACTTATCTCTTTAGATATCTTATGCCTGTATGTAATCATATTCTGAGATTTCTTGGGATTAGAACGTCAATGTACAAATTTTAGAAGACACAATTCAGTCCATAACAGAGAGTAAGGGCCCTACAGTGGGACCAAAAGAGGAAAGCAGAGCAGTTGCTAGAGCTTCTAGTGGATTATATTATACAGTGATTTAATCAGGACCAGAGATACACTCATGGGGTTCACTACAGCATCTGGTGACCATTTGAGGCGATTGAAGCAGAGTTTAGTGGTCAGAACAGAAGAAGGAGGATCTCTATCCTCTTTTGAAGATTCTCATCTTGTCAATCAAACTGTTGCTCAAATACACCTGCTGGTAAACAGGTGGTGAGGATGGATGCAGGAGTGGGTACATCTGGCCTTGATAACAGGCTTGGGGTATAGGAAATGCAAAGCCATAGCATCAAAACTGGAGGTTTGGTGACCTAAGAAATTGACAAAAGCATCAGAGCCATAGGGATTAAGAGTGAGGCAAGGATAATCATGCAGCAGCCTGGTGCAGGTGTGGAAAGATGAACAGACAGGTGTGGAGGTAGAGCTAAGGGGAGCTTATCCAGGCAGTGATGTGGTAGGGAGAGAACTTGTCATAGGTCACATGTGAACTGGCCTGTGTACTGGATGCTCAGGGGATGCTGAAAGCTGCCGACCTAGCTTGGAGCAGTGGCAAAACTTGAACACCAATACTGCAGTGTTAAGTAGTCACATTGTTAATCATTCCAAGACTTAATTCTCCTCTTAAGTCCAATGCTGTGTTTAATGAGAAGCTGTGGCATCAACTATAGTTTCAAATTGGTGAAGATTATCAGGTAAGGTAAAACTATAGGGCTTTAGAACAGGGACAACGACTGGGGACATCAGTAACCTAGATTTTCCTGAAACAAGATATCTAAGAGTCTTGCTTTGGTCCCCTCAAATCCTAGAACTGGAACAACTTACCATCAGAGAAGTGGTTGTGGGACTCGAGCATGTATCAGGATCAGCTGTAAAGCAGGTAAGACCCAGATTACTGAGCCCCATAAGCAAAAGAATTTATACTTCTGAAGTTCCTGGGCAAGGCTAAGGCTGCTAAACTAAGGAACACGCTCTGAGAACCACTCCTTCAGATTTGTGGTTTTCCATCCTGGATGCATATTAGCATCATCTGATATGCTTTTTAAATTTAAAAACAAATGAACAAACGAACAAACAAACAAACTCAAGCCCAGGCTGTGTTTCAATCAGTTAAATATAAGTAACTCAATGTGGGACCTTGGCATTAGAACTTTTAAAGGTCCCCAGGTGATTCCAAAATACGATTGAGAACAAGTTATTTAGAAGCTTTCTTAGTTTCAGGATGCAGTGGAAAATGATTGCCTGCTATGGGAATGGGGAATGTTGGGCAATACACAAAGTAACCCTTTGTTCATCTATCTTCTCATTTTACAAGTGAGGAAATTGAGGCATTATTTTACAGTCAATTTCTTTACAATGAAGGGTAGACTTAATGATTCTTAATGATGTGTGGTGGCTAAATTCATTGACATTGGATTGTTCTAAGACTGGCTAGGAAATGCTTAGGTCAGGATATTGATAATAATGGAATAGCTGATTCTGCTTCTTTCAAGGGGAAAAGGACAAATGAAGCAGAACAGATTCACATGAATTCAAGCCATAACCAGAACCCAGGATTCACTGATACCATATGATACAACATCATTTGAGAGTAGCATTTCTATAAATGTTTAATTTTTCTTTTTCTGTGTGCTTGTAGACAGGGTACCACTTTGGAGGATGGGCTATTTCTTCATGGGAAAACCCTAATTTCAAGGAAAACATGAGCATTCTACTAGATAAAGGTTATTTGAACAGTGGATTTTAGGGAGTATGTCATGGTGAGAAAGTTACAATGTTTAGGGTCTTAGGTGACTATGTAAAGTTTTCTTCTCTTTTTGAAATGCATAGAGCTACCAGCTACTAGTCCTACATATCATCACAATTAACAGTGGAGAAAAAACCCATGACCATGTATTAGCATTGAAGCGTCATGTAATATGCTCCACTGAAAGCAAAATTGCTACTGATTTTGGCAGCAGGGAAGTTATTTGCTGCTTAGCATTTACTCTACAATCACTGTGCTGAAACCAAGGAATAAATACAATTCAGTGATGTAGAGAGTAGTAAATAGCACATAAGGAGTGAGAATTGCTCTAATTTCCTCTGTGCTAGTCCAAAAGTCAGCAAATGTTCTTGAGCCCCTTAAGGAGGCAAAGGATTTGGGAGGCTGAATTTGGCTGCTGGTGTTTTTCAATTTGATTTTTTTTACAGGTTGCAAAGAGCCCCCAGAGTGAGAGATTCATGTGAAAGCAAAGTGAAAAATTAATCAAACTTTGGGAATCAAGTTATTCTTCATGATGCAATGCTGCACCTACTTTTCACTCACTGAGCTCTCCTGTTCCTTCATCTTTCCCAGGAGACCCCCTTTTTGAGATTCCCATTTTCCTTCCTTTGGCCACCTACTAACAAGAGCTAGTTTAGGTCCATCCTGTTGGTCTCATTTTCCTTCTTTTTTTTTTTTTTTTTTTTGGTACCGGGGATCGAACTCATAACCTCACGCTTGCCATCATTTTCCTTCTTAATCAATTATACAGTTATGGGCAGGCAATGAGATCCTTGGTGAAGTAGGAAGGAAATGTGCTAAGAAAGGTTTCTTGATGATTTGAAGGAGCCAGGCAGAAGGTGTGATTTTCTCTCCTGGATGTGGTCATGATGCCACAGATACCATCTTGAGTCTTGGCCGGCTGATGCTCTGAGGACAGATGTAGAATGGAAAGATGATCCTGCTGGGCCAGTGGTCAACTATCTCTGGAGACTTTCCAGTTACATGGTTAATAAATGCCTTATTGTGTAAGTCAGTTGAATTTGGGTTTCTTACTCCTTGCAGCTGAAAGCATAATAGATATATTTTTATTTCCTGACTACATTTGGGAGAGTTAAGTTCTACTCCACATTTGCCAAGATGGAAAGATATACTGTGATAGAAAAACCAACATATCATATCACCATACTTCTTTATGACTCCTTTTAGAACCTGTTCTTTCATTTAAAAATAATTTCCTGCCCTATATTTTACTTTTATTTTTCTTTCCATTTAATTTAATCTTAGCAATTATCTTGACAGACTTGAGGTGAACTACTTGATTCATGTAACAAATTTTGATTGACACTTTTAATGTGTGGAAGAGGTTAAGATGTGACTTTAGCATTAATAAACTTTTAAGCTTTATATAATACAAACCAAACACAGGGTTAGAAAAATGGATCTAAAATCATGAAGGTTTCCCCAAGTATTACCAATAAGTATTGCCTCCAAATTAGTTTTAGCTGCTGTTAATATTTATTTTGTAAATTTTCATGTTTATATTTGTTAAATTTTGAAGTATTATATATACATCATTATGCACACATTATAAGCATATAGTTTGATAATTTTTTTTGGTACTGGCTTGGAACCAAGGGCCTTCCTACTAAGGTGTATGCCAGCCTTTTTTACATTACATTTTTTATTTTGATATGGGGTCTTGCTGAGTCACTAAGTTGGCCAGATAGAGCTCAAATCTGTGATCTTTCTGCCTCAGCCTCTTAAGAGTGCTGGTATTACCACACCTGAATCAATTTGGTAAATTTTGACATACTCATGTTAACTATTAACTGAATCAGTCACCCAAGTAAATTCCCTTTTACTTTTTGGGGATCAATCCCATCTCTTATCCTTCAATTAGCTTTGTATCAAGCAGTCAGTATAGTAATCATTATAGATTAGTTGGGTTGGTTCCATGACTTCATTTAAGCAAACAGATGTTACTCTTTTATGCCTCATTTTGGAATATATATACATGCAAATATATATATATAATGTTTCCTTCCAGTGTGTGGCTTCCTTTTTATATTCATTTTCTTAATGATGTTTTTTGAAAGACAGTTTTAAATCTTGATGAAGTCCAACTTACCAATTTCTTTAAAAACTAACCAATGCCTTCTTTGTGGCCTAAGAAATATTTATAGAAAGATGTGAAGACTTGTTCCCTCCAAGTTTTCTACTAAAGAGTTAACTTCAGAATGTATAAAGAGCTCTTACAACTCAACAACCTAACTAAAAAGTGGGTAAAAGACTTAAATGGCTGTATCTTCAAAGGAAACAAAAAAGTGGCTGACAAACAGATGAAAAAGGTTCAACATTATTAGTCATCAGAGAAATAAAAATGAAAAGTATTCTGAGATACAACTGCATACTCCTTAGGATGGCTACTAGCAAAACAATGAAAGACAGATGTTGGTGAGGACATGGAGAAAGAGAAATCCTTGTATGCTGTTGTTTGAAGTATAGACTGGTGTATGGAAAATAGCATGGAGATTCCTTAAAATAGAATTGTTATACAACCTAGCAGTCCTTCTGGGTTTATGCCCAAAGGAGATAAAATCATCACTTTGTAAAAATATCCATAGTTCTGTGTTCATTGTTCCATTATTCACAATAGCTGAGATAGGAAAACAATTTAGGTAGCTATCGATGGACAAATAAATAAAGCAAATATGGTATATGTACTATGGAATATGAGTCAGTCTTAAAAAGAATGAGATCCTGCATTTTCCAATGAGGAATATTATGTTAAGTGAAAGAAGCCAGACACAGACAGAAAAATACTACACTCACATGTGGATTCTAAAAAAAGTAAAAAACCAGAGAGAAAATAAAATCAGAGGTGGAGGGGAGAAATGAGGAGACATATTAAAGAATCCAAAGTAGAAGCCATATAGGATGAATAAGTCTAAAGATGTAATGAGCAACATGAGAACGATAGTTAGTGAAACCACTATTTTAGGCATGAAAGTAGAAGGTAGACAGGAGATAACTGACACAGAAGAAGGAAATAAGGGGCAGAAGGGCAGCATATGGGACAGTGGGCATGAGCAGTGTGTGTTATATACATTTATGAATGTACTAGAATGAAATCCACTATTCTTTGAAACTCATATGTACTAAAACAAGCCCCAAAACAACAACAAAAAAATACCTTCCCCTTCTATCTTCCTCCTTGAATATCCTCTTTCCCACTGAAATGCTCTGCTACTCTGGAATGAATTTTATCTTTGGAGGAAAAAAATAAAGGTAGCTGCTGGAATTATATTTGGAGTTCATTAATCTATCAATTAATATGTCACCTTGCTATTAAGTCTTTTTTTAATAATAAAATTTTATTTTTTCCAAATGTACAGCTGCTTGAACCTGTTCATCATGCATCTTCACCAGCAGCAGGGGCATCTCCACTCTGGTGTTTCCCGTATAAATAACTTGAGCTCTGTGCTTTGAAACCAACTTGGTAAGTCCTTTGCTAAGGAGCTCCTGAAAGGCTTCCCTGGCCAGTGACCCATGTATCTTCAGTCTCTCAGAGGCCACGGCAGGCGTTTATAGTTATAAATTTATAGTTGGGGAATTCCTTATAGTGTTTGTCGTCAGTAGCTTCATCAAACAGAACCAGGTTGTTGAGCTTGTCCTGAGCTTGTCCTGTTGAGCTTGCCTTTGGACCACTTCATTTTTGCCTGCCCCCGGATGTGTTCACTGGGTCTTTGTCTTTCTTGCCTGACTTTCCTGCGTCTTTCTTCTTCTTGTCATCCTTGGGCAGCATCATGGAGCTCGGAGAGCGGAGGCAACCACAGCAACTTTGACAAGATGGCAGACAGAAACCCAGAGGAATTGAAAACATCGTATACAGTGATATGTGTGCACCCATGTTTATAGCAGCACAATTCGTAATAGCCAGATCTCGGAAACAACCTAAATGCCCATCAGTTGAGAAATGGATAAAAAAGATGTGGTATTTTTATACAGTGGAGTACTACTCAGCTATAAGAATGATCACACTGAGATACTTATAAGTAAGTGGATGCAACTTGAGACCATACTCATAAGTGAAATAAATCAAACTCACATGTGTAAGTACTGTATTGTCTCCCTAGTGTAAGAAATGGTAAGAGTACATAAGATACAAAATCCTCAATAAATACAGTGAAAGGGTAAGAATCTGTTCAAAGGGGAAAAATAATATCTCAGGGAAAAGGAGGAAAGAAAAAAAGGAAGGGAAAAGAAAAAATATCTAAATTTGTATAAACACACATAGGATAGCTAAGATGATTGTGCTACAAATTCTATAAGTTCGTAGAGCAAAGCAGTTAACATTCATAGGATTTTGCATGTTTGTATCTGGCAACCTGAAGAATTCTTGAAGATCACTATGCAAAATATCAACCTCAGTTCTGTTCCTACCATGTTGTTTTGAAAGCCTATATCGTCATTGTTATTGTTATTTATTTGTTATTGTTATTTATTTGTCTTTTTTGTTGTTATTTATTTGTCTTTTTGTTATTGTTATTTATTTGTCTTTTTTGTTATTTGTTATTTGTCTTTTTTGATTCTTATTTTTCTAGTAATCTGTTTTGTTTTCTTTTGTTTTGTTTTTCCTTTTAATGCAGAAAGGATAGATATACATATAGAGGCTTATACATGCTTAGAATTTCTCCTAAACAGTTTACAAGAATCGATTATATTATTTGTGATGAAATGAACTACTTTGAAGAAAAACAGACATGATGGTATCCATTGTTGATTCCATATCATCATGCTTTGAAATTCAGTAATGCTTCTATTCTTTATTCAGAGTGGTTTTAGTCTGTTTTGCACTGTTTAATTTCACCATACATGAAGGTATGGGCAGCTATTTTGAAGAGAACAAGAGACATTATGGTAACCATTGTTGATTTTCCTGTTGTCTTGTTTTGAAGGCCTGTAATGCCTTCATTATTCTGTTTTGATCAGCATTATACTATTTTGTTTTGTATGAATTCATTGTGTGTGAAGATATAGACAACTATTTAGACAATAACAAGAAACATTATGGTAGTCACTGTAGATCTACTCTTGTGTTGCACTGAAATCTGTGTCAATTACATGTTTTCTTCTGATATGCTTTGTTGTTTTGTTATGTTTAGTTTTATCCTTTTTAAAATTAAAAAATTAAAAAAAATAAAGCACTAGTAAGTCTTTAATCCATAGATTTGGTTCATTTCTCCATTTGTTTAAACCTTTTATTTCTGTCATCAATATTTTTGTTCTTTTTATTGTATAGGTTTGCATATCTTTCATTGAATTTGTCCCTAAGAATCACGTAGGCTTTGACATTGTAAAAAATTTTCCAATTGTTTTTTGTTTGTATACAGATAAAGTTAATTTATATATTGGCCTTGGATCTTTAAACTATGCTAAATTCACATTTTAATATGAAAAAATTTTGAACAAAAATAAATAAACATTAAATATCCATGTATTCACCACCTGGATGCTATAATTAACATTTTTGTAATATCACAAATGGATCCCTCTCTTCTTATCTTATATTTGATGCATTTTAAAGTAAGTTGCACACATCAGTGTACTTCATCACAAATACTTCAACTTCTGAATCAGCTACCTTTCAATTATTATTTGTATTTTCTTTGTACTAAAATCTACTTTCGGTGAAACATATAAATCTCAAGTGTACCATCTCATAGCTTTTGACAAAGGCATCATACCTATGTCCTCTTGTGTCTCTTCTAAGTCAATACCTGTTCCTTCAATGTCATAGACAGCTGTTGCTCTGACATGTTTAAAAATGTAGATTTGTTCAGCTAGTTTTAGAACTCTATACAAATATAATTGTGCAATATATATTGTTTGGAGGAAAGTTTCATTAAATCAATGATATTTTTGACTTTCATCTACATTGTGGATGAAAAGATGAACATCTTTCTTTTTTCAAAATCACTGGCAGTATTTAATTCTATGAATATGACACAGTTTATTTATCCACCATCCCGTTTATCTATACTTAGATTGTTCTCAAGTTTTTGTTCCATGAGTAAAACTATAAGCCATCTAGTACAATTTTTGTGAAATATGCTTTCATGTCTTTTCGGTAAATACCTAAGAGTAGAATTTCGGGGACGGGTCTATGTTTGGTTATATGAGAAATAGCCAGGCCCATTTCCCAAAGCAGTTTTAACATTCTACACTCTCACCAACAATGTATGGAATTTGAGGTTGCATTACATCCTTGCCAACATTTGGTGTTGCCAGTCTCTAATTTTAGCCATTTCAGTGGGTGTATGATGGCATCTCATTGTGGTTTTGTTACACTTCCCTAGTAACTAATTATGTTTAGTCCTTTTTCATCTTTGTGGAGCCTCTGTTACAGGTTTTTGATTTTTAAAAATGTTGTTATCTTTTTTGTTATTGAATTGTGAGTCTTTTATATTCCCTAGATAAAATAATTTATTGGGTATATAATTTATAAACATTTCCCCCAATTTTTGGTATGCTTATAATTTTCTTAATAGTGTATTTTGATGGGCAAGATTTTAAATTTTCCATGAGATCTAACTTACTGATTTTTCATTTATATTTATTATTTGTGTTTAATATAAATGATCTTTACCAGATTGTATGCCATAAAAATATTCTCTTATATTTTCTTCTGAAAGTTAAACTTTAGATTTTATATTTAATTTGGTGAATTATCTCTAATTTGTATACACATTATAAGGGATAGATTAGCTTCTAGCTTTTCTGCCATATAGATGTATAGTTTATTTTGATATCACTTACTGAAAGACTTCTGATTCTCTCATTGAATTGCTCTGGAATTTTTTTTTTTGGTCAAAACTCACTTGACTGTTCAATAATTAGAAGGTTATAATAAAATGGTCACAAGGATATATGATGGATTATGCTAATCAGTGTGACTTAAATTTTGTATTAAATTTTGATCTTCAATCTTTTATAAGTTAAATTTTGTGTATCGTGTTAAGTAACATTCTAGTATTCTTTCATATGAAGGTATCCAGTTTTCCCAGTGCTATTTATCAAAGGGAATATTCTTTCTATATTGAAAGGTCTTGATATTTTGGTGAAAATCAACTTCATATTTTGAGGATTTATTTTTTTATTCTCTTTCCTATTCCATTGGTCTCTGTCCTCATGTGAGTGTGACAGTTTTGGTTGGTGAATCTTTGTAGTGAGCTGTATAACTGGGAAAGAATGAGCCCTCCAAATTTGTTCTTTATTTTCAAAATTGTTTTAGCTCTTCAAGTCATTTAAAACTCCACATGAATTTCAGTATAAATATTTCTATTTCTGTAAAAGAAAAATCTGTCAAAGTTGGGCGTGGTAGCATATACCCACAATCCCAGAATTTGGTAGGCTAAGGCAGGAGAATCACCATGAGTTCG
Organism: Dolichotis patagonum; assembly: GCA_004027295.1. Classification (NCBI taxonomy): domain Eukaryota; kingdom Metazoa; phylum Chordata; class Mammalia; order Rodentia; family Caviidae; genus Dolichotis; species Dolichotis patagonum. The sequence continues at coordinate 838 of PVJX010021746.1, read as the reverse complement.
AGGCCAGCCTGGGATACAGAGTCAGTTGAAGGCCAGCCTAAACTACATGGTGGGAACTTTCTCAAAAAACCACAACAAAAATAAGGCCTTTGAGATTTTGATAGGAATTGATCTGAATCTGTGTATCATTTAGGGGAGTATTGTCACCACAATATTGTCTCCCTATCCATGGTCATATGTTGTCTTTCCATTTATTTTGATGTCCTTTAGTTCCTTTGAGCAATGCCTTGTAGCTTTCATATATATGTCTTACATCTCCTTTCTTACATTTATTTCTGAGTAATTCTTTTGATTATATTATAAATGGAATTATTTTCTTAATTTTCCTTTCATATTGTTAATTGGTGATCTATAGATAGATATATAACTGATTTTTGTTTATTGACTTTTTATCTTGCAACTATTTATGAATTTATCATTTCACACAAGTGGATTTTGTAGATGTCTTAGGATTTTCAAAATACAAGAATGTTTTCCTAAACAGAAATATCTAGTAATAGAAGGAAACTTCTTCAACATGATAAAGTTGATGCATAAAATATCCTTAAGCAAGCATCAAAATCAATGGCAAAAGACTGAAATCTTTTCCCTGCAGATAAAGAACAAAACAAAGGGTAAATATTCTCACTTATACCATTTTTCTTCCATGTCACCAAGCATGGCCCCTGTTCTGATTTTGATGAGGTCATTGTCATTGCTGTTTTGTTCCCCTAAGTCTGTTTTATCACTGTCTTTTCTACCTCTTAATTCATTTGCTTTTCATTTTAATTTTATTTTCATTTCCAATATTCAGACATTGTCTATAATATACCAAGTGTGCTTCACTGTACATATCTTA